>MU705106.1:31762-120930 GCA_026770625.1 Nicotiana glauca
TAGGTTTACAAAGAGTTTTGTAAATGCAGTTTTGGCTCAGTGATTTTAGTGGAAGTTTGGGAAAATCCTACTGAGTAGTAGGTCGTGGTTTTTTCACCTTTTGAGCCAGGTGTTTTGCACGTAAAAATCTCTGTGTTCTTTATTTTATTTACTTTTAATTCCGCAAACAGTAGTAGTTAGTACATCTAGAAGAACCATGTCCTTCCAGAAGCAGTTTAAGCAAAAAATTGGGTACCACACAAATCACCCCCCCCCCTGTGTGGTATTGATGTTTAGAACATCAGCCAATTTTAGGATTTTTTAATGTAATTTAATTATTTTCGCGTGGGTTTTGTTCCATTAACCTAGTTTGATGTTATGATTCTGATTTTGAATAGATTCAGGGAGAGTTGAGGCCAATTCGAGAGGCGAAGGCATCGCGGGCTAGAGTTTAGACCGGTTTGAGGTAAGTAATGATTGTAAATGTTGTCCTGGGGGTATGAAACCCCAGATTTCACATTGTTTCACTACTTCGAGGTGGCGCACATGCTAGCTGACGAGTGTGGGATCGTGCACCGTTGGGGATTGTGACTTGGTCTATCCCGTACGACTATTAAATCACGTATTTAATTGAAAACTGCTTGATATTATTGTGTTTTGGAAAGTATTACAATGTTTGGGGTTGAATGCCATGTTTGGTACTTGTGCCAACTATTTGGACCTTAGGGGCTTTTTACTACTATTTCCTCACTGTTTTTGGTTTAATATCTACACTCAATCATACTATGTTTTACTGATTTCATAACTCGGTTTTATTTACTCCATTTTGATTCTATAAATGATATTTTGGGCCGAGCACCTATCTTACTGTTAGCCCGAGTGGCTCGAGAAGTTTCTGACTGAGTGAGGCCAAGGGCTTGTGTTGTGAGGATATCATGGGATCGGGCTACGTGTTGCAGCATGTTATACTGATTGTGATATATGAGAGGCTGAGGGCTTGATTTATTATGCCACGAGATGGCTTGTGATAGCGCTTGGGGTGTAGGAGCCCCTTCGGAGTATAAACACCCCCAGTTAGTGCGGGTACCGAGTGTGTGTGATGTGATGTTGCCTGAGGGGCTCATCTTAATTATGTTGTTTCCCGAGGGACTGATTATTAGTGATTGTGAGGTAGCCCGAGGGGCTGGTTCTGTTGATATTTTGCCCGAGGGGCTGTTTATGGTGCATGTCTTGCCCGAGGGGCTATTTAAGTTTTCTACATTTTTACTGATATTTTCATCACTTGTTTGAAACTATTGAAAGATGTTTTAAAAGAAAAGGGCTTTTACTGAAATTGAGTTTGTTTTTACGAGATAAATGATTTATGTACTATTTGGGAAATGTACTGTAATTGTTGCAGTGCTATGACGTAAAATTATCTATTTCTTACTGCTCAACCACTTTTACTTTTATTACTTACTGAGTTTACATACTCACATTACTCCCCGCACCTTGTGTGAAGATTCAGAGATTGCGGGTCGCGATAGTGAGTATTGATTGTCCATTTAGCAGGATTTGGAGTCGACAAGGTAGTTGCATGGCGTTCGCAACCCTGTTCTTCTCCCTCATATCTTCCCTAGATTTATTTAGTTTTTTCTTCCAGACTTTATTGTATTAAGGCAGAGTTGTAGTTGCTCGTGACTTGTGACACCCCGATGTCGGGCTTGTGTTATATTTTCCGCACTGGTTATTTAAACTTATATTATGAGATTTTAGGTTATTAATGGCTTAAAATGAATTTTTATGAGTTTCCGGTTGGTTTTGGGTTTGTGTCGGCTGGCCTAGTTTCATGATAGGCGCTATCACGACCGGGTCCGTTTTAGGGTCATGACAACAACTCTTTTAAAGGAGGTATTAAAAGAGGAAATTCGCCACCTAACAATTTTTAAGGTGCGAGAGGGAACTTATTTGCAAGTGACTATGTTTAACTAGTCTGTGTCACCAAAGATTGGGTAAGGGCTCAAATTACCTCAAAGAGAAGGTAGGCACTCTTCAAGGTCCACAACTGTGGGTCCCGGTCGAAATTTAGACTCTGTGTATTATGTAATTAGGCTAGGTGATCAAATAACAAAGGGAAATAGAGAAGTCGAAGAGTCTTATCACAACACATGAGAATTGGTACAAATCTTTAATGATTACAAGGATACAAATACATTGGTATATGTTAAATGACAAATGTAGATAACAAGTATATAAAGGAAAAGAGAGGGAGGTGCTAAGTTTTTTAGCCTAAAGGATCACCCCGTGCAACATAAATTACACTTCGCAACTCCCTTAAGATAGGGGATTTCTCATATTATTCAACGGGCATAGACTATCATCTCCAGCTACCCAATTACTATATTGAAGTTGTTAATTAAAGGCACTCTAATTCAATTCTAAATCGTATACTATGCATGCACTATCCGTCGGCTTTTGACCTCTATATTGGTGGTTCTAGACTTACTTAGGTTGCTCAAAATAATAAAACTAATCTCGCATTCAAAACAAATGGGACTACATAAAATATCAAAGAGTGGCTCATGTTAGCCTCCACACGTAACAACAAAGCACGCAAACAGGTTCCAAGGTACAGAATAGACAAATTCTAATCGCATTTGAGTCGTCAAGTCCTGTGAGCACGATTTCTACATGATTCTTATTTCTAATACTATATAGAAAGTGCAGGCGAATTAAAACATTGCAAGTCCTATAGTCGTAATTTCCAAGTGATTCTGATTTACAGTATTATATAGGCAGTGCAGTAATTAAAACATTGTAAATCCTACAGGCATGATGTCTAAGTGATTCTCATTTCCAGCATTATATAGGCAATATTGTAATTAAAACATTGTGGGTCCTATACACAGGAGGTCTAATCATTTGCGTAGAAAGGTTAGTGAAAACAATCATAGTTTTGAATTACTAATGCTGGTTTTATAGACATACGTCTTATGTAGGTGACCGTTCCTAGAGTCATGATCTCTAGTAGTCACATAATCAGGCAGTGAGGTCATTTGAGAACACAAGATGAGCAGGGTCAGTTAATATCCTATGGACAAGGTTTCTAACAATTGGCAAATGGACTCGATTTCATAACACTTTACCCTTATAGGCATGCTATCTAAGTGAAGCAGTACAAACAGCAGTTGATTAATTAGTTAATACCCTATGGTTATGATATCTAGATGGCCTCATATTAAAGTGATAAAGCAATTGATAAATTGATTATTTGAAGTCTTATAGGCATAGTATCTAGGTAAGTAAAAATATTGCATTGATGCGCCCTATAGACATGTTATCTAATAGTGTTGAATAATAGACATGGAAATAGGTATAGAAAATACTGGAACTAACATGTTTTGACAAGTGAGGTGTGTGTATGTGTTACTTCTATAAGCATGATGTCTATCAGCGTACGGAAATAAAGCATGCTAACAAAACATCAAATAGAGCACATAGACTCTATAGACGTGTTATCTACCCTTTCATGCAAACATTAGAATACACAAGTCCCAAATTTTACTAATTCCCCAATTGTTTGTTTACACATTATTACAGGCCCAAGAAAAGGTGATATATGATGACAAATTACAAGTATGAACTGATACATGCCCAATGAAGCAATTAGAGGCCCAATAAATAACCCCGGGATGTCCATACGCCTTCAATGGTTGTATTCTTCGCACAACAATAGATTCAGATGTCAGTTTTCCATAGCTACTTGAGTTCCATGTCCAACGTGTATGGCCCAACACTTACTTACCCAAACACATGCCAAACTCATCCATACTGGTGAAGAAAGACTTATAGAATTTAACTAAAACAGCTTAAACACTTAATTCTTAAAGTTATAGCTAATAGCAGCTCTAGCCAAGAAATATAAATAGGATCATGCTAAATTGAAAAAGCCCAAAGGACACACATGAGGCAAGTTCGGGCATGGAATTCAAAACATTACAACATAATATATCTATAGCTACAAAATCTCAGCTACAAATTCAAAAATCATGGCTAATACCTAACAATAGCCATAGAAATAAAAAATATTCATAGCTATTTATTAAATCATAAAATTTCATAGCAACAAAAATTAAATTATCAAATCTAATTCCTTATTTTTGCTATGATTGCAAACTATCGTGGCAATAATTACCTAAATAGCTACAAATTTATTGCTACAAATTTATTGCTACAATAAATTTTTGTAGCTAATCATAGGTTTTTGCCACACGTTAAAAGTTTTGGAGCAATAGTAATCTTGTAGCCATAACAAATTATTCAAACTTGTTTACCGTAAAAATGGTAACAATAATTAAATTTGATTATGGGATTCTAAAAATACGTGATATATTTTATGCTAGTTGTTAAGCAGTTTATACTATGTGAAAGACTTAGAAACGAGATAGGAGTTCGAGAGCAAGGTGATAACCAAATCGAATGATTAATAGTCGGGAACTCGAGCTTTATCATTCGAGGACCTAGGGGTCGAGTCTGAAGATCAACTGGGAGCTATTGGGGCTAATAAATGGGCAGCTAACAGTTAGAATGAAATTGATGACGGCTCTTTATGTCCAATAATAAGCAATGAATGATGAACAATAAATAGAACACAATGAATGCAAGCAATAAATGAAATAATGAACTCAAGAGAATGTGTTAGAGAGCAGAGAGAATGTTCTTGTATATTTTAGTGTGGAGCAACAAAACTTACAAAATGAAAAGGATCCCCTTTATATAGGAGGGGAATCCCCACATAGTACAAACTCATTTATTACAAAGATATGGAGATGGGACAGCTAGTTGAAGTCATGATTCGGGTCTGATTTTAGCTCACTAGGCTTTGTCAGCTCTAGTTATGCGCCTTGGGAACTCCCCACTTTTCCGTCATAACCATTGGCATGCACTGCCCCAAGGTCGAGCGCCGATAGCCCTCGAGGGTTAACCTCGAACCTAGTCTTAAACTTTATGAAACATGTTTGTAAGGCACCATAATGACGAAAAATTGAACTCTCATATTTTACAATATACTGATAGTCCCCGCATTTCTTAGAGTGAAAGTGATGAGAAACGACCTTAAATCCATGCCCCTCTGGCACTTCCATAGAGACGGCAGTCATAAGGTGCCAATAGACGATGCACACACAGCCCTTGAAAGCCTTCGCATTGATTATGGTAGTTGGCTGTCCTTTGGCCTCCTCCATCGTGCGTGTGGGGCCTCTATAAATAGTTCTCTTCTCGTTCTTTACAATTCACTGCACTACCAAGCCCCCAAAAAGGTTCCTTCTTCCATTATTTTTGTTCTTTCTTTGTCACAAAACTTCCCTTTCTCTTTTAGAATCTTTTAGGAATGGAAAAAACTTCTGCCTCTGCTTCTCAGGAGAACGTAACCTCCTCCTCTTTGCCTCCATCTAAAGGCAAAGCGTCAATGCCTCCTCATGCAGAGGAATGCGTTCCAGTATTTTTTTGCAACGACTTCCGATTTTAAGGTCGAGAGACCGTCTTCGAAGCCGAGGCACCGTGAGTCTGTGTCCCAGTATATTAGCTCGATAACAGACATCGAAAGGATGAGAGACGATTGTCGTTGGGGGGGCGCAGTGCTTGTGGAGATCCCTACTCGGGAGGAGGATATAATTACATTCAAAGCCAGTTTTCTCAGTGTATATACTTACCCGTTTACCTTTGGGCCGATGGGGCCATCCTTGCCTCTGATTGATCCCGTGATCCTCGACTTCTGCCAATGGTATCAAGTGACCATCGTCCAAATTCATCCTTCATTCTGGTGCATTGTCTACATGATCAGGTACTATGTGAACATGATTGAGGAGATGCCCTTTTCTCTCGGTCACCTGATCAAGATGTATAGCCCTTATCTCTTCTGTGGGGGTCTGATTAAGCTCTACTGTCGAGATTTGAGGGCCCTATTTGCCTGCATCAAAGAAGTCGGGAATGGAGGGTGGATGAGCCACTTTGTCCGAGTAAGTACTTCAGATCTAATCTCGGTGAAAAGGATATCGTTCCTCGAGGGGTGGAACGCATAACGTAAGCGGATATGCTATCTATCATTCCCTTGCTTCTTTTTAAGTACATTCTTTCACGCACTTAATTTCTTCTGCTAATGCAGCTATAGCAATATGCCCTGGCACGGTCTCAAACATCTCGGGCTGGGTCGGCAAGCTGGACTCGATTTGCACATACGCTGAACGAGTGTGGCATGATCTGTCTCGATCTCGATGGGAAGCTAAGGACAAGGGTGAGCCTTTACCCCTATTATAGTTGTATCTTTTAATCTAAATCACTACTAATAGTTCTCTCACTACCTTTGCTCACCTCTTGCATTTGTGTAGGTCTGGGGAGGTCCTCCTGATGAAGGGAACTTCGCTTAGTGAGGAAGGTGCTTTGGTATCCGATGAAGGGAAGAAAAGACAAAGGGATCCGTCAAATGAACCTTTAGAATCCAAAAGGATCAAGGCAGAAGAAATTATATAAGGCCGACCCAGCAGCCCTAATTCTGGAAGTACTGGGAAGTCCTCGAGTCTAAGGCGGGGGGAAAACAACTTCTCGATATTGCCCAAGGGAGGGGAAAACCTGACCGATCCTCAGGCCATAGAGATGGTGGGTCCCAAGCTGGAGATTGACGCCGTCGTGGTTCAATTTCAAAATGGAGAGGCCATCGAGGGAGTATCGGGTGATGTCCCTGAGCCAGTCGGGGCCAAATTGCCCCTCGAGTTGGGATGCATTCGGTAGGTGGTTCGGAGGAGCCCAGCTCTGGAGCCCCGAATGGATAGGAGATGGTCTTGGTTGACCTTACTGGTGTCATTGTCGTGAGAGATTCTCCTTAGGGAACGACCTTGCCCCCTAAGGGAATGCAAGATGTCCCAAATGAAGAATCTTCTGATGTGAGGATGCCTACCAGAAGTAGAGGTGCGCTCTAAAGGCCTTCAACCATTTTAGAGGGAATTCCCGAGATCGATGCTCCACTCGTCTTCGGCGAGATGAGTAGGCTTTGTGATCAGGTAGTTTTTGTAAATCCCACCTGTCATTCTGACCTCCATCGTTCTAACTCATCTTTCTAACTTGTTCTTTTCGTGGCTTCAGGACAAGGTGCTTTATAGTCAGACTTTTGCCCGGTTTTAGGTTGAGGTGAGTCATTATGAGCACGAGAAGGCACATCTTATAGAACAGTTTACTCAATTTCTGTTTGCTACTTTCTGAATGTTTGCCAGGTCCCAGTGTTTTAACATCTTGGATCTGATTCGTGCAGTTTGAGAAGGAAGGTGCCCTTCTGAGGGAGGAGCTCCAAACCAGAGACTCTGAAGTCTTCGAACTCAAACGGCGTGTGGGAGAGATAACTTCTGATAGGGATGCCCTCTAGGAAAAGGTGGCCTTAGTTGGGTGTCAGCTTCATGACACGAGGTCGGAGAGTGACAGGTACATAGGTCTCCATTTTGAGGTAGTAGCTGCATTATCCGAGATCAAAACTGAAGCCGAGGTGCTTATATCTTTGCATAGAGAGGATGCCATTACGATAAAGTTCAAGCCGGGAGAGTGCCTGAGGAGGCCAAGCTAAAATTGACTTGAGCTGTGGAGCGTGCTCGGTTGGAATCTCAGAGGCAGGATCTTGGGGATATACACGTGGACGGTATCAACTTTTATACCGATCTCAAGAGGGTGAGGACCCTAGAAAAGAAGGGTATTTCCTTATCTGATTTTGGAGGTACGCCGGACAATGGCTCAAGAGATGATGGGAATGAAAGTGGAGCCCCTAGAGGGGAAGAAGCTGTTGAAGGACCCAAAGTTGTAGCTGGAATCATTAGGGTGCAACCCCCAGCCGAGACATCAAAGATGTAGGCCTGATGACAGATTAGGTATTTGTTTGGTTCCTTCTTTATAAGAGTTTTTATAGGCCTTGTAAACATGCCTATGCGAGCAATATGTATAAAAGGCTTTTCGTTTCCTATCCCTTCGTTCCCCCCTTTGTTTTTCGAAAATAATATGTGATGTTTTTGACGGTCGATCCAAGATTTCAGATCTTGGATTAGATCCTCGGACTTTTGCTGTAGCCGGGCGGCTCGCAATGGTCAAAGGTCAGTCCCCGAGCGTTCTCAGGTTAGACCTAGCTCTCATGCACCTGGTCGATACGACCTTTGATTTTAGTGTTGGCGGTAGTAGGTCTTACACATCGGGTCTGTATTTCCTCTAATTTTAGTAATAGCGGTAGTGGCTCTTACGCATCAGGTCGGTACGCCCTTTTAGTATAAGCTGGCGTTTGAGCTTTTATGCTTTTGCTCTCGGGCATTTTTAGTTAACTGTTTTGGGTTCAATCTCTGAGCCGGGTTTTGACTCGAGCTCATTCTCCCCTTAAATTTCAAGCTGGCCCTTAGGCTCTTACGTGTTGGGTCGATGCGACCTTTTGTATGGACTGGCGAAAATGGCTCTTACGCTTTGGGTCGATGTGACCTTTTATGTGAGCTGGTAATAATGGCTCTTACGCTTTGGGTTGATGTGACCTCTAATATAGGCTTTATTTTTCCCTCGTTGAGGATTTTTAACATTTTGTTTGCCTGAATCTTTGACAGTTTGATAAAAACCTTGATTATAAGCTGTTGTATGGCAATGCTCGAGCATATCAGAAGGTTTGGCTCAGAGGCTGAGTATGTCGAAGCCTGTAATTTTGAGCTGACATGGTCGAAGCTCTGTTACCTATATTGAGGGTAGCATGTTTAACCGGTTCTTTTTGAAGTAGATTCGAAGTAATTGAAGGCCTGTGATTTTATAGCAACGAGCGGGCGTCCCCGAGTCATGTTAGTTTGGCTGGTACAACCTTGTGACCGTATTCATTTGTGATTGACCGGGCCCAATTTTAGTCTTGAGTGAAGTAGTTTTGGTGTCTATATCGAGGGTATGCCTTTTAGGGGTCTTACAAGTTCGATATATAGCCTTAACTTTGAGATCGGGTTTATGCCTTTAGTAAGGTCTTATAAGTTTAACATGCCTTTAAGGTGTTACAGTTTGGATACTTGGTACAAGTATGGTTCATGCCTTGCTTGAGGTCTTACAGATATTGTCACTTGGTACAAGTGTGGTTCATTACTTGCTTAAGGTCTTACAGATATCGTTGTTGCCTTATGTAGGTCTTACAAGACCGTGGCTACCCACTTGGGGTCTTATGGCCTCGGGTTTTTTTGTAAGTGGTGATTGGCGATAGTCCCTGAATCATAAAGGATACCTTGGTTTGAGAGCCATTACTTGTAAACTTTATATTACCTCATTGAGGTTTTACTATTTTAGAGTTTCTGAACCGGAGGCCGTGCGATTTTTGAGATTTTGATGCCATTCCCCGAGTGTTCGGGGCACTTTTGGCTTTAGATCCATTTTATGACTTTGATGTTGCCTCGTTCAGGGCTTATGAGTTTGGAGTTCCGGAGGTCATTCAGGCAGTCCCCGAGTCACCGAAGATCTCTCAGCTCGAGAGCCATCACTTGTCTTACTTAGTATAGCCTTATTGAGGGATTTACGATTTTGGGGCTTCCGACCCGAAGGTCATGTGGCCTTGAGTTTTTGACACTCGTCCCCGAGTATTCGGGACATTTTTGACAGATGAGCCATTTTTATAAAAAAGTCGAGTTTCCTTTGAAGCGTGAAATACTTTGATGGAAAGTATTCTTTGATTAATGGGTACAAGTATTCATGTTTTCACTGGCATGGACCTGGCTATTCTATATGGACATTGTCCTTTTGAATGCCTGGCCCGGTACATCATTTTCCTAGCAAGACCCCATTAGCGTATCTTGGATTTCCCGGGTAGGTGACCCTTCGGGGGGATGACCCCCAGTATTCGAGGCTAATTGGAAAGAATCCTTGAATACTTTGTTGAGCACTTCTAAGGTAGAATGTAGGTGTTGCCTCGTTAAAAACCTTGCCAGTAAAAACCTTCTAGGGAAAAAATCCAGTCGAAGGAAAAGAGTACAACGCATGCTCGAGGGTGTTTCAGAATTTTCAATCGGACAGCCTAGCAGTAGTATCGTTTCAGCATTGATATATTCCAATTGCTTGGAAGTTGTTCGCCTTCCATGGTACCGAGCTTGTAGGACCCCTTTCCGACTACTCCGAGGATGTTGTACGGTACTTCCTAATTTTGGCTTAGCTTTCCTTCATTAGGGTTATGTGCGTTGAGGGTTACTTTTCTTAGGAACAAGTCCTCGACTCCGAGATGTCGGAGGTTTGTCCTCCTTTTATAATACTTTCGATTCTTTGCCTTTAGGTAGCCATTCAGATCAGCGAGGCTTCTCGCTTTTCATCCAATAATTTGAGGGACGTAGTCATGGCCTCATTGTTTGAGCTCTCAATGGTGTGTCGGAATCTGGCGCTTGGTTCCCTGACCTCCATTGGTATCAAAGCCTCAGAACCACACACTAGGGAGAAAGGTGTTTCCCATGTGCTCGATTTTGGAGTTGTTCGGTACGCCCATAGTACTTCGGGCAATATTTATCTCCATCTTCCCTTAGCGATTTCCAGCTTCTTTTTTAAGTTTTGGATGATGGTTTTGTTCGTGGACTCGGCTTGGCCGTTTGCGCACGGGTGGTAGGGTGTCGAAAGGATTCTTTGATTTTTTTATCCTTGAGGAACTATGTTATTTTGCTTCTGATGAACTACCTCTCATTATCGCATGTTATCTCGAAAGGAATTCCGAATCGGCACATGATGTGGTCCCAGATGAAATCAATAAGTTCTTTTTCTCTTATTTTTTAGAAGGCCTGCGCTTCCACCCATTTTGAAAAATAGTCACTCATAAACAAAATATATTTAGCTTTACCTAGTGCCGTTGGTAGGGGTCCGACGATGTCCATTCTCCATTTCATGAACGGCCATGGCGACAAGGCCGAATGTAGTTGTTCGCTGAGTTGGTGAATTATAGGGGCGAATCTTTGGGATTTTGTCGCACTTTCAGACGAATGGTGTCTTTTTCCATGTTGTCCCAGTAGTAACCTGCCCTGATTATTTTTTGAATTAAGGAATCGGCACTGGAGTGATTTTTGCAGGTCCCCTTGTGGATCTACCGGAGCATATAATCGGAATCTCTTAGCCCCAGGAATACAGCTAGAGGGCCATCACAGGTTCTCCTATAAAGAGTTCCGTTTTCATCGAGCGAGAATCGGGCTGCTTTGGTACGTAGGGACCTCGATTCTCTTGCATCCGTGGGTAGATTCTGATTTTTCAGATATCCAATATATTTATTTCTCTAGTCCCATGTTAGGCTAGTGGAGTTAATCTCGGCATGACCTTCCTCGACCACTAATTTGGATAGTTGAACAACAGCCCGGGGGAGTAGGTCATCCTCTTTGACGGATGATCCCAGGTTAGCGAGGGCATCGGCCTTGCTATTCTGCTCTTGAGGTATATGGACCAGGGTCCATTCTTTGAAATGGCGTAATGTGATTTGGATTTTGTCCAAGTATCTGTGCATCCTATCTTCTCGAACCTCAAAGCTCCCATTTACTTGATTTACTACTAGGAGTGAATCGCATTTTACCTCGATGATCTCAGCTCCCAGGCTTTTGGCCAATTCCAGACATGCCTCATACTCGGCTTTGTTGTTAGTCAACCTTGCAATTCTTATAGATTGCCTGATCATGCCGCCCGTGGGTGCTTCAGGACTATACCGAGTCTGGATCCTCTAATGTTCGAGGCTCCATCGATGAACAGGGTCCACATCCCGGAAGATGTGCCTATTTTTAGTAAGAGCTCCTTCTCTACCTCGGGCATGAGGAAGGTCAAGAAGTTGGCCATGAAGTCCGCTAAAATTTGGGACTTGATGGTCGTTCGGGGTTGATACTCGATATCATGTCCCCCCGAGTTCGATGGTCCACTTGGCCAATCGGCCCGATAATTCAGGCTTGTGCAATATGCTATAGAGAGGGTACGTTGTTAAAATGCAAATACGGTGGCACTAAAAATAAGGCTTCAATTTTTGTGATGTGCTTATTAGCACAAGAGCTAATTTTTCCAGGTGCGGATACCTGGTTTCGGCATCCCCCAGGGTCCGGGTTACATAATAGATAGGGAATTGCATACCTTGCTCTTTTCGAACTAGCACACTGCTTACCGCTATCTCAGATACGGCCAGGTACAAATACAACATTTTATCCTCTTTTGGCGTGTGGAGCAAAGGCAGGCTGGTCAAATAGCGCTTCAATTCTTCCAAGGCGTGTTGGCATTCTAGATTCCATTCAAAGTTGTTTTTTTAGTAAAGAGAAGAAATGATGGCTTCTGTCCGATGACCTCGATTTGAACCTGCCTAAAGCCGTTATCCGTCTTATCAGCCGTTATACAGCTTTTACATTATCTATCACTGTGATTTCATCAATGGCCTTGATTTTATCGGGGTTGATCTCGATCCACCTGTTCGACACCATGAAGCCTAAGAATTTGCTCGAACCCACTCCGAAGGCACATGTCTCGAGATTAAGCTTCATGTTGTAACTTCTCAGGATGTCGAATGTTTTCTACAAATGAGTCAAATGGTCCTCTGTGCAGGGACTTAACTAGTATGTCATCAATATAAACTTCCATGGATTTGCCTATTTGATGCTTGAATATTTTATTAACTAGACGTTGGTATGTGGCCCCTGCGTTTTTCAGCCTGAAGGGCATTACATTGTAATCGTAAGTGCCATACTTCGTGATGAATGAAGTCTTTTCCCTGTCCTCAGTGTTCATCTGAATTTGATTATACCCTGAATAGGCATCGATAAAGGTGAGTGTCTCGTGGCCGGCCGTGGCATCGATCAAGAGATTGATGTTGGGCAATGGGAATGAATCCTTGGGGCATGCCTTATTCAAGTCATTATAATCTACATAAATTCTCAACTTATTTCCCTTTTAAGGCACTACTACTACGTTGGCCAGCCATTCGGGGTATTTTACCTCTCTAATAGACCCTATTTTAAGGATTTTCGTTTCCTCGTCCTTGATGAACTCGTGTTTTATTTTGGACTGGGATCTTCTTTTTTGCTTCACCTATTTAAACCTGGGGTCGAAACTCAACTGGTGGGTGGTTATTTTCGGCGAGATACCTGTCATATCTAAGTGGGACCAAGCAAAATAGTCGAGGTTATTAATAATAAATTGAATTAATTTTTTCTTGAGTTCGGGGGTTAATCCCGTTCCCAGGTATACCTTCTCATCAGGGCGATGCTCGATCAAAACAACTTGCTCCAGCTCTTCAATTGTCGATTTCATTGCATCCGACTCTTCGGGGGAAACAAAAGTCCGAGGAGCGAGGAAATCTTCTTCATCATCTTCGGGTGTTTGTACGCTCCCAAACTCATCTGGGGTAGAGCGTATAGGATTCGGCACCTCCTGATGAACCACGAACATTTCTTTTGCCGCATGTTGTTCTCCATATATGGTTGTTATACCATTCTTTATTGGGAACTTCATCATCTGGTGTACAGTTGATGGCACTACCCTCATGCTATGTATCCACTGCCTGCCAAGAAATGCGTTGTACCCCATGTCACCACCGATGACGTGGAACTTGGTGTTCTGAACTGTACCGGACATGTCAACTGAGAGGGCGATCTCCCCTTTCGTTATTTTACCGGCCATGTGGAAGCCGTGGAGGACCTGGGAGGCGGATATGATCTGATCAGGCAGCCCGAGCTGTTCAAATACCTTTGACCTGATTACGTTGGTTGAGATGCCTGGGTCTACAAGCACACGTTTAATTCGAATGTTATTTAAAAGAAATGAAATTGCCAGTGCGTTGTTCTGTGGCTATGTTAAGGTCCCGAAATCTTCCTCGCTAAATGCAAGGGTGTTTTCGGTCACGCGGTATCGAATCTTCCCTTCTATTATAGTGGATATTTTTATCCGTTTTATCATGGGTCCTTGGGGAATGTCGGGCCCCCCAACGATTATATGAACAATATACTGAGGAATCTCTCTCTTAGACCGTGTCGGATTTTTTTGGATTTCCTGTTGAATCTTTCGGCATGCTCCCTTGCTAATGTGAGGATCGTCATTACCGTGTTGGGAATTGGTTCCAACGTACTCTCAGGCTTTTGTGGTGGTACACCAACACCTAGAACAATCACACTGTTCTCTCCGTGGTCTTCAGGATTATTGTTTTCACCTCCATTTACTGAGTTAGGCATTTTGACCTGAAATCGAATATGTTGGGCAAGAAAAGTGTGAAAGATAACTTCTGTAGTAAAACCAGTAAGAAAATAATTACTATTATTTTTATCCCCACGGTGGGCACCAAACTATTTACCGTGAAAATGGTAATAACAATTAAATTTGATTATGGGATTCTAAAAATACGTGATCTATTTTTATGCTAGTTGTTAATCAATTGATGTTATGTGAAAGACTTAGAAACAAGATAGGAGTTCGAGAGAAAGGTTATAAACGAACCGAATGATTAATAGTAGGGGCCTCGAGCTTGCTTATTTAAGGACCTCGGGATCGAGTCTGAAGCTCGGCTGGGAGCTATCGGGGGTAATCGATGGGAGACTAACAGTTAGAATGATGACGGCTCTTTATGGCCAATAGTAAGCAACAAATGGTGAACAATAAATAGAACACAATGAATGCAAGCAATAAATAAAGTAATGAACTCAAGAGAATGTGTTAGAAAGCAGAGACAATGTTCTTCTATACTTTAATATGGAGCAACAGAACTTAAAAAATGACAAGGATCCCCTTTATATAGGAGGGGAATTCCCACATAGTACAAATACATTTATTACAATGATATGGAGAAGGGACAGCTAGTTGAAGTCATGATTCGGGTCTGATTTTAGCTCACTAGGCTTTGTCAGCTCTAGTTTTGCGCTGTCACGACCCATTTTCCATAATAGGTCATGATGGCGCCTGACACCATTTGTCAGGCCAGCCAACGCGGAAGAATAATTAAATTCCCGTTTACCTTACCAAAAATCATTATAATAGAATTTTTCCCAATTAAAGTCATAAACCGGTAAAGATCGATAAGATGTAAAGACAGTTATACAACCCAAAATAACGTCTACTACTGTGTGTGCCAGAACCTGGTCTCACAAGCTACGGGCAACTAGTAGAATATACACAATATGAATAATACCCTATCCTACTGTCTGAATCAGGATAGACAAAAACAACAAAAATACAAGGAAGACTTCTTCGGCTGCGGATGGTCAAGAAGGAAGTGCAGCTCACCGTAGAAGTCCCAGATGCGCTCACTGATATGCACCAGAGTGATGTCCGGATCCACCTGCCTCAAATTCTGTACATTTAAGTACAGAAGTGTAGCATGAGTAGATAAACAACATGTACCCAGTAAGTATCTCGTCTAATCTCGAAGAAGTAGAGACGAGAGGTCGACTCGATACTTACTAAGGTCAATTAATATATATATAATATATATATATATATATATATATATATATATAGGTATAATGTGTTTTCAAACATGGAATTTACAAGTATCAACAGTTTATAGTAAGTGGTATAAGTCAAGAATTTTACAGCATCAAGTTTGTAATTCATCATATGAGATAATGGCAAAACAAAGCATGTATAAGCTTTTCCACAATTAACATGCACACATAATACCGAGGCGACAGCCCGAACCAACAGAAATAAATTGTGCACTTGCCGAGGGTCGACGGCGCGCCTATAGATGCATCTATTCATACCGTGGCGATCGGCCGGATCCACAAATAAGGATAAAATATGAAGTTCACACACATGACACATAAATGGTCAAAATACCAATTAAAATTCAATTAACTATAGAAATATGCTCATATCCCCTTTTTAAGTCTCTAGTACACACTAGGTGTTCATAACAACAATTTAACATAAGAGATATATTTAATATGCATGTTGTAGGTCCTAAGCTACCCGGACATTTAACATAGTAGTAGATACACACGGGCTCTCGTCACCCAACACGTGCGTAGTCCCCGTATTTAGCAACAAACACTCAAACATTAATCCTTAGGGGACAATTCCCTCTTACGAGGTAAGAAAGGAGACTCACCTCGCTCCAAAGTGCACTCCCAATGTCCAAGAACGAGCCCAAATCCTTAATTCGAAGCCGTACAATCCCATACTAATCAAATGAAGTGAGAACTAGTGAATAAAGGCTTACAAGGTTAAATTCTAGCTATTTAAGCAATTCCCCAACCATTAACACTAGTTTCCTAAATTCCGACCTCGGGCCCACGTGCACGGATTCTGAGATTTTTTGAAGGAAGTCGTTCCCTATCACCTAAGGATCACAAATATATGATTTCTAGTTCATTACATGGCAACTATGTGATAAAACCTTAGTTTTCACTAAACCCTAGGTCTAGCTCAAATACCTTGATTTTACCAAATTTTTAGTGTTAAATCTACCAAATGTTTATGTATTTTAACTAAAAGTGAGTGGGAATTACTTACCTTGCAATGATATGTGGAGACTCTCTCTTTGAAACCCCCAAAATCGCCCAAGTGTTGAGAGAAATGTGTTAAAAATGGAGTCGAGTCCATATTAAATGAGCTACTGCCCCCAGCGATTTTCGCTTCTGCGGTCTGGGGCCGCATAAGCGAGATTGCTTATGCGGTTACTAGGCCGCTTCTGCGGTCATGGGCCAGTTGGGCTTGACCGCATTTGCGGTCCGATATCCGCTTAAGCGGAGCCACCTCTGCGGTTAAATGACCGCTTATGCGATTTACCTGGTCCGGCCCCCTTTTTGCTTCCGCGACTCGGTGGCCGCATCTGCGGTCCATGAACCGCAGATGCGGTTATGACAGAAGCAGCAACCTCAGTCCTTTTTCTAAGTTTCCACCTCACTCGAACCTCGACCATCTGATGCTCGGGTCTCCCGAACCCCGCTCGAACATACCGACAAGTCTGAAATCACGAGGCGGACCTACTCGAACCCTCGAAACACTCAAAACAACGTTAAATTGAGGAATCACACCCCAAAACCCAATATTTCAAATCATTGAACTTCAAGTTCTAAACTTTCCTCCAACGGGTCAAACCGCCTTTAAACTACTCGGATTGACACCAAATTTTACGGGTAGGTCTTAACTGATATTTCAGACTTGTACCAAGTTTCAGAATCAAAATCCGAACCCGATACCTATGAAAACAATGATTTCTTAGTTTATCTAATTCTTTGAAACTTAAACTTAACAATTTTACATAAAAATTCATTACTCGGGCTAGGGACCTCGGAATTCGATTCCGGGCATACGCCCAGGTCCCATATTTTCCCGCGGACCTACAGAAACTGTCAAATCATGATTTTGGGTTCGTTTCTCCAAAATGTTGACCGAAGTCAAACTTGGCCTTTTTAAAGGAACTTAAAGAAGCAACTAGGCTAATCTCTCTTAGAACTCTTCTAACTTCCGAACCACCCGTACCCGCAAGTCATAAATTAGCTAAAGCAAGTGCAGAAAGTATTATTTAGGGGAACGGGGTTCGAAAATGCAAAACGACCAATCGGGTCTTTACATCCTCCACCTCTTAAACAATCGTTCGTCCTCGAACGGACATAGAAAAGTAACTGGACTTCTGAATAAGTGGGGATATCGGCTCCGTATGTCCTCCTCGGACTCCCAAGTCACCTCCCCGACTGGTTGGACCCTCCACTGGACTCTTACCGCAGAAATCCTCTTGGACCTCAAGTGGCGGTCCTGTCTATAAACGATGGCAACTGGCTCCTCCTCGAAGCCCAAGCTCTTATCTAACTGAATGGTACTGAAATCCAACACATGTGAATAGTCGGCATGATACTTCCGGAGCATCGATACATGGAAGATTGGATGAACTCCTGATAAACTGGTAGATAAAGCAAGCTCATAGGCAACCTCCCCAACTCGCCTCAAAACCTCAAAGGGGCCAATAAACCTTGGGCTCAACTTGCCCTTCTTTCCAAATCTCATAATGCCCTTCATAGGCGAAACCTTCAAGAAAACCTTCTCGCTAACCATAAATGATACATCACGCGCCTTCTGATCCACATAACTCTTCTTCTTGGACTGAGCTGTGCGAAGTCTCTCCTGAATCAACTTTACCTTAACCAAGGCATCCTGAACCAAGTCTGTACCAAGCAGCCTAACCTCACCAGGCTCAAACCACCCGATCGGAAAACGACAACGCCGACCATATAATGCCTCATACGGGGCCATCTCTATGCTGGACTGATAGCTGTTATTATATGCAAACTCCGCCAAGGGTAAGAACTGATCCCACTTCCCTCCAAAGTCAATCACATATGCTCTAAGAATATCCTCCAAAATCTGAACTGTCCGCTCCGACTGCCCGTCGGTCTGAGGATGGAATGCCGTGCTAAGCTCCACGTGGGTCCCCAACTCACTCTGAACAGCTCTCCAGAAATGGGAAGTGAACTGAGGGCCTCTGTCTGATATGATGGAGACTGGCACACCGTGCAATCTCACTATCTCCCGAATGTAGATCTGAGCATACCTCTCCGCTGTATAAGTAGTCGCCACCGGAATGAAGTGGGCCGACTTGGTCAATCTATCCACAATAACCCATACCGAATACACATTCCACTAAGTTCGCGGCAACCCTAACCACGAAATCCATAATAATGCGCTCCCACTTCCATTCCGGAATGAGCATCCGCTGAAGTAGGCCACCTAGCCTCTGGTGCTCATGCTTGACCTGCTGGCAATTCAAACATTTAGCCGCATACTCCGCAATGTCCTTCTTCATCCTCCGCCACAAGTAATGCTGCATCAATTCACACTACATCTTCATGGCACCTGGATAAATGGAGTACCTTGAACTGTGGGCCTCCTCTAGAACTCTCTCTCTCAAGTAATCAACATTAGGAACACATACACGGCCCTGAAGCCGTAACACACCATCCTCGCCAATAGAAATCTCCCTGGCACCTCCCTGAAGTACCGTCTCTCTGAGAACTGCCAAACGTGGATCATCAAGTTGTCGGCCTTAATCTCCCCCAACAACGAAGACTGAGCAACCACACACGCTAGGACCTGGCTGGGCTATGAAATATCCAATCTCACCAGCCTGCTAGCTAAAGACTGAACATCCAAAGCTAATGGTCTCATCTCGGAAGGAATGAATGCCAAGCTACCCATGCTCTCCGCCTTCCTACTCAAGGCATCCCCAACCACATTTGCCTTGCCTGGATGATAAAGAATGGCAATGTCATAATCCTTTAGTAGCTCAAGCCACATGCGCTGCCTCAAATTAAGATCCCTCTGCTTGAACAATGCTGCATGCTGCGATGGTCTGTATAGACCTCACATGACACTCCATATAAATAATGCCTTCATAACTTAAGAGCATAAACAATCGCCGCCAACTCTAGATTGTGCACAGGGTAATTTTTCTCATGAACCTTCAGCTGACGTGAAGCATATGCGATAACTCGCCCCTTCTGCATAAATACACATCCCAAGCCAACACAAGAAGCATCGCAATACACTCTATACGTCCCCAAACCGGAAGGCAACACAAGAACTGGTGCCATAGTCAAGGCCGTCTTGAGCTTCTGGAAGCTCTCCTCAAAATCATCGGAATAACAGGACGGGGCACCCTTTTGGGTTAATCTGGTTAGAGGGGATGCAATAGATGAAAAACCCTGCACGAATCGCTGGTAATAACCTGCTAGCCCCAAGAAACTCCTGATCTCGGTCACTGAAGTAGGATGTGGCCAAATATGAACTGCCTCAATCTTCTTGGGATCCACTTTAATACCCTTTCCTGACACTACATGCCCCAAGAATGCTACTCACTCTAGCCAAAACTCGCACTTGGAGAACTTAGCATAAAGCTTCTGCTCTCGCAAGGTCTGAAGCACTACTCTCAAATGCTGCTCGTGCTCCCCCAGGCTACGCGAGTATATCAAGATGTCGTCAATGAAGTCGATAACAAAGGAATCAATATAGGGCTTGAACACCCTGTTCATCAAGTCTATAAATGCCGCTAGAGCATTAGTCAAGCCAAATGACATCACCAGGAACTCATAGTGGCCATATCTAGTCCTGAATGCGATCTTCGGAACATCTGAATTTCGAATCTTCAGCTGATGATACCCTAATCTCAGGTCAATCTTAGAGAACACCCTAGCACCCTGCAACTGGTCAAACAAGTCATCAATACGGGGCAATGGATATTTGTTCTTGATGGTGACTTTGTTCAATTGGCGGTAATCAATGCACATCCGTATAGTCCCATCCTTCTTATTTACAAACAGCACCCCAAGGCGATACATTGGGCCTAACAAACCCCTTTGCTAGCAACTCCTCCAACTGCTCCTTCAGCTCCTTCAGCTCCCTAAGAGCCATACGGTACGGCGGGATAGATATAGGCGGGGTTCCTGGAGCCAAATCAATACCGAAATCAATATTACGATCCGGAGGCATGCCATGAAGATCAGAAGGAAAAATATCGGCGAACTCTCAGACTACTAGCACTGAATCAATCGTCGGAGACTCTGCGGTGGTGTCTCGAACATAAGCTAAGTAGGCCAAACACCCCTTCTCAACCATGCGTTGAGCCTTCAGGAAGGAAATGACCCTGCTAGGTTCATCCACAGTGGAACCCCTCCACTCCAATCTTGGCAACCCTAGCATTGCTAGAGAAACAATCTTGGCATGGCAATCTAGAACGGCGTGATATGGAGATAACAAATCCATGCCCAGAATAACCTCAAAATCGATCATATCGAGCAACAGGAGGTTTGCTCTAGTCTCAAGACCACATAAAGTAACCACACAAGACCGGTAGACCCGGTTCACAACCACAAAATCGCCTACAGGAGTGGACATATGAACAGGAGCACTCAAAGGCACAGGAGAAATAGCCAGGAAACGAGCAAACAGAGATGATACATAAGAATAAGTGGACCCTGGATCAAATAATACCGATGCATCTCTAGAGCTGACGGAGATAATACCTGTGATGACGGAATCTGAGGCCATGCATCCGGCCTGGCTGGAAGAGCATAGAATCTGGATGGAGCACCGGCTGTCTGGCCTCCACCTGACTGAGGAGTAGCTGGCTGACCTCTCCTGCCTGGCCTCCACCTCTGGATCGGCCTCTGCCACTCTGTTTTCCACCCCTAGGTGGCTGGGCCGCTGGTGCTGGAGTCATGGGTTGCTGCCCCTGCAGCACTGCCTTGCCCCTGAGCCTGGGGCAGTATCTCCTCATGTGGCATGTGTCACCTCACTCAAAACAACATGGTGCGGCGACCTGCTGCCTTGATGACTATCCCTGATGACTCATAGATCCCGTGGGAGGAGCCTGGATAGCCGGTGGACGATATGAAGTCTCCGGTTTAGCACTGATGTAGGGACCAGAAGAACCCTGAGGACCTAAATACCCACTTGAAGAACCCTGAATAGCTGGCGGGCGGTAGGAACTCTCTGGCATGGCACAGAAATAGGGGCGTGCTGGAGCACCCCGGGCAGGAGGTGGTGGTGCTGAAGATGGGGGCCTACTGGGCTGACCCCTCCCATTCTAACCTTTGCACCTAGCCGGGGCACCTCTGAACTCTCCAAAGAATCTGGCTCTCTTGTCCTGCTGTATCGGCTCCCTACCCCTCTGACGATGCCCCTCAATACGACGAGCAATCTCGACCACAAGCTGGTACTCTGTACCCATCTCCACCTCTCGGGCCATACCCGATCGAATACTAGGCTGCAACCCGGTGACAAACCTTCGCACTCTCTCTGCATCTGTAGGAAGTATCATAAGTGCATGGCAAGATAACTCAGAAAACCTCGCCTCATAGTCGGTCAAATACATCTGACCCTGCTCAAGGTGCTCAAACTGATACCGCAGCTCTTCCCTCTCAGAGGGCGAAATATACCTGTCCAGGAACAACTGTACGAACGGACCCCAAGTGATGGGAGGAGAACCGTTGGGCCTACCAAGAACATAGCGTGCAAGTAGTGAAGTCGACTCCATGCGACTCCAATATCCTCATAGCATGCAGTCTGTCCCTGCACTTGTCGATGAAATCCTGAGCGTCCTCATGACGCTCACCTCCGAAGACTGGGGGGTGAAGTCTGGTCCATCTGTCTAGTGACTTCTGCGTATCAAATTCCACAGCTGGCCTAGGCTGGGGTACCGCTGCAGCAACTAGCTAAACCCCCTCTGCGGGTAGTGCACTCGGTGTCTGATATACCGGAGCTGCATGACCTAGAGCCTGAGCGGTAGGGGTCTGTGCCCCCCCTCCTGCCTGCGAAGCAGCTGGGTCTGCTGGAAATAAACCAGCCTGAGTCATGGTGTCCATGAACCGGAGCATACGGCCCATGACCTCCTGAAATCCCGGCGCAGTCATGAAATTCGCCGGAGTGGGCACAGCTGCGGGTGCCTCACCCTGTTCCTCAATAGTGGGATCCCTCGTAGGCAATTTGAATAGCTCTGGGATGCCCTCGTCCCCTACCACGGGCCGGTGCCCTCCCCTGGCCTCTACCTCAGCCTCTGGCAATGGGGGGAGCAGCTCCTCCCAGGTCCGGAACGTCGGCGGTACGAGTCCTCACCATATGTGACAGAATAGAAGAGGAAATTTAGTATACTAACCACTACACAATGGAAAAATGAATAAAGAGTAGTCTTTCCTAACACCCTATAGCCCTTCGAAGATAAATACAAACGTCTCTGTACTGATCTACAAGACTCTATTAGGTTTGCCCGTAACTTGTGAGACCTACGTGAACCTAGTGCTCTGATACCATATTGTCACGACCCATTTTCCATAATAGGTCATGATGGCGCCCGACACCATTTGTCAGGCCAGCCAACGCGGAATTGAATAATGAAATTCCCATATACCCTTACCAAAAATCATTATAATAGAATTTTTCCCAATTAAAGTCATAAACCAGTAAAGATCGATAAGATGTAAAGACAGTTATATAACCAAAAATAACGTCTACTACTGTGTGTGCCAGAACCTAGTGTCACTAGCTACGGGCAACTAGTAGAATATACACAACATGAATAATACCCTATCCTACTGTCTGGATCAGGATAGACAGAAACAACAAAAATACAAGGAAGACTTCTTCGGCTGCGGATGGGCAAGAAGGAAGTGCAGCTCACCGTAGAAGTCCCAGATGCGCTCACTGATATGCACCAGAGTGATGTCCGGATCCACCTGCCTCAAATCCTGTACATTTAAGTACAGAAGTGAGGCATGGGTACATAAAAAACATGTACCTAGTAATTATCCCGTCTAATCTCGAAGAAGTAGAGATGAGAGGTAGACTCGACACTTACTAAGGTCAATTAATGTATATATATATATAGGTATAATGTGTTTCAAACATGAAATTTACAAGTATCAACAATTTATAGCAAGTGGTATAAAGAATTTTACAACATCAAGTTTGTATTTCATCATATGAGATAATGGCAAAACAAAGCATGTATAAGATTTTCCACAATTAACATGCGCACATAATACCGAGGCGACGGCCCGAACCAAAAAAATAAATTGTGCACTTGCCGAGGGTCGACAGCGCGCCTATAGATGCATCTATTCATACCGAGGCAATCAGCCCGATCCACAAATAAGGATAAAATATCAAGTTCACACACATGACACATAAATAGTCAAAATACCAATTCAAATTCAATTAACTATAGAAATATGCTCATATCTCCTTTTTAAGTCTCTAGTACACACTAGGTGTTCATAACAATAATTTTACATAAGAGATATATTTAATAGGCATGTTGTAGGTCCAAAGCTACCCGGACACTTAACATAGTAGTAGATACGCGCGGGCTCTGGTCACCTAACGCATGCGTAGTCCCCCCCCCCCCCCCCCCCNTCTTACGAGGTTAGAAAGGAGACTCGCCTCGCTCCAAAGTGCACTCCCAATGTCCAAGAACGAGCCCAAGTCCTTAATTCAAAGCCGCACAATCCCAAACTAATCAAATAAAGTGAGAACTAGTGAATAAAGGCTTACAAGGTAAAATTCTAGTTATTTAAGCAATTCCCCAACCATTTACACAAGTTTCCAAAATTTCGGCCCCGGGCCCACGTGCATGGATTCCGAGAATTTTCGAAGCAAGTCGTTCCCTATCACCTAAGGATCACAAATATATGATTTCTAATTCATTACATGGCAGCTATGTGATAAAACCTTAGTTTTCATTAAACCCTAGGTCTAGCTCAAATCCCTTGATTTTACCAAATTTTTAGTGTTAAATCTACCAAATGTTTATGTATTTTAACTAAAAGTGAGTGGGAATTACTTACCTTGCAATGATATGTGGAGACTCTCTCTTTGAAACCCCCAAAATGGCCCAAGTGTTGAGAGAAATGTGTTAAAAATGGAGTTGAGTCCGTATTAAATGAGCTACTTCCCCCAAGCGATTATCGCTTCTGTGGTCTGGGGCCGCATAAGCGAGATCGATTATGCGGTTATTAGGCCGCTTCTGCGGTCCTGGGCCAGTTGGGCTCAGCCGCCTTTGCGATCCGACATCCGCTTAAGCGGAACCGCCTCTGCGGTTAAATGACCGCTTATGCGATTTACCTGGTCCGGCCCCCTTTTCGCTTCTGCGACTCAGTGGCCGCATCTGCGGTCCATGAACCGCAGATGCGGTTATGACAGAAGCAACAACCTCATCCCTTTTTCTAAGTTTCCACCTCACTCGAACCTCGACCATTTGACGTTCGGGGCTCCCGAGCCCCGCCCGAACATACCGACAAGTCTGAAATCACGAGGTCGAACCTACTCGAACCCTCGAAACACTCAAAACAATGTTGAATTGAGGAATCACACCCCAAAACCCAATACCTCAAGTCATTGAACTTCAAGTTCTAAACTTTCCTCCAACGGGTCAAAACGTCCTTAAACTACTCGGATTGACACCAAATTTTACGGGTTGGTCTTAACTGATATTTCGGACTTGTACCAAGTTTCGGAATCGAAATTCGAACCCGATACCTATGAAAACAATGATTTCTTAGTTTATTTAATTCTTTGAAACTTAAACTTAACAATTTTACATAAAAATTCATTACTCGGGCTAGGCACCTCGAAATTCGATTCCTGGCATACGTCAAGGTCCCATATTTTTCTGCGGACCCTTAAAAATTTTCAAATCACGATTCTGGGTCCGTTTACCTAAAATATTGACCGAAGTCAAACTTGGCCTTTTAAAAGGAACTTAAAGAAGAAATTAGGCTAATCTCGCTCAGAACTCTTCTAACTTCCGAACCACCCGTCCCCGCAAGTCATAAATTAGCTAAAGCTAGTGCGAAAGTATTATTTAGGGGAACGGGGTTCAAAAATACAAAACGTCCAGTCGGGTCGTTACATGCACCTTGGGAACTCCCTACTTTTCCATCATAGTCGTTGGTATGCATCGCCCCGAGGTTGAGCGTCAATAGCCCTCGAGGGTAAACCTCGACCCTAGTTTTGAACCTTGGAAAAAATGTTTATGAGGTACCGTAATTACAGAAAATTAGACTCTCTGATTTTACCATATACAAAAAGAAAATATTGTAGCTTAATAAATATTTTTTTCTTCAAGTTATAAAAGATCTGGCAATAGTTGGCTTAACAACTACAATTAGTTATCATGACAAAATGATACAGCCACGGATTATTTATATGATAAATTTCATAGCTAAATATATGTTCTTGCCACGAGTTAAAACTTAGTGTATCAAAAAGTAACCGTTTTTCCCCCAATAAACTATTTGAGACAAAATGTTGTAACTAAATAAATATTTTTACTTCAAATTCTTAAAAAAAAAACATAACAACAGTTGTCTTAATAGCTACAATTAGTTGTCATGATGAAATTATATAGTCACTGGTTTATTGCTATGAAAATATTTCGTAACTAGTCATATATTTTGGCCACGAGTTAAAATTTATAGCAAAAGTAACCTTCTAGCCATAATAAATTATTTAAAATAAAATATTATAGTTAAATAACTATTTTTGCTTCAAGTTCTAAAAAAATATTGCAATAGTTGTCTTAATAGCTGCAGTTTGTAGTCATGATTAAATGATATAGTCACAAATTTATTACTATGATAAAAAAAATTTAGCTAATTATACGTTTTTGCTACGATTGAAGCTCACTACAGTGCAAGTAACCTTGTTACCAGACTAAATCTGTTTGAAATTAAATGTTGTATCTAAATAAATATTAATGAGAAACATATATTTTTAGCCCCTCCCAAAAATAATAATCGACAAAATATATCTCTTTTGTATATATGTGTATCATATGCATATAATACACATATTTTATATACTTGGCTAGAAAATGCAATTAGTTTTGCCCAACCGGTCAATTTTATATTTGTCCTAAACTAATTTTCTTCAAGTTTTAAAAATTATGGCAATTTTTAGCTAATAAGTAGATATAATTATTTTTCATGAGAAACGGCATATCTACAATTTTATTGATATGATAAAATGTTGTTGCTAATCATTAATTTTTTTCCCACGAGTTAAAACTAACCATAAAATAGTAAACTCTTAGCCACATTAAACTATTGGAATAACATCTTTAGCTAAATGAATATTTTTTTCTTCAAGATATATAAAAAATGTAAAAATAGTTGTTACATTTTTATATAATTTTCATATATTTAATTACATTAAGTATTATGAATTTAATATTGTTGATATCTAAGTCCTTAGAAAATTAATTATAATTTTCTTAAATAAATATAAATTGTAAGTTCCAATTATAACTAAAAATAATGAAACTATTTACAATTAATGTGTGAATAAAAAATTATATAGAATTTAAACAACTATAATCTTGTAACAAGTTAGAGAAATATTTAAATTAATTAATTTTTAATAAAAAGAGTTAGAGTTTTGGCGTAATAGAAAAAAATTAATAATCGTATACAATTAAAAAATTTACTAATTTCAAATATATTTTTAATAATCGTATACAATTAAAAAAATTCTAATTTCAAATATATAATTAAATATAAACAATATTATTTAATAATAGATCATTTGTTGTACAATCTAATCTTTCTATAACAGTCATCTTTTAGACCATTATTTCACTGTAACAATAAATTTTCTTTGAAATAGATTTTTATTTTATATTTTATATCTCTATAACAATATTTTCCCATATTATCAACATCCATCATTATAATAGTAAACTCATGTAAAACTATCTCCCTGTAACATCATTGGTTAAATATCTATGTATTTATTATTCTATATGTTTATTTTTTTATATATTGATATTTGTTGGAGACATACCTTTAATAAATTTGTTAATTTTGGTGGAAAAATAGGGAACATAAAAAACCTCTGTTAACTAGAGAAAAAACATTGTTAGGGGTCGTTTGATACGATGGATACGTAAAAATAATTTTGAAATAAAAATTTAGTACCGCCATACTCCTTTTTTTGTTACTAATCCTAGAATATGTTATCCAAGACTAAATATGTCTGGATAACTTATACGTGCCAGAGGATAGAATAGTAATCTCAAGATAAGTTATCCCATGATAAAGCAGTAAAATCAATCATAGGATTAATACGATATACCAAACAATCAATAAGAAATAATACTAGGATAATTAATCCTCGCATAATTGATCCCATCATAACTTGTCTTCAAACCAAACGATCTGTTATAGATGCATAAGTATTGCAACAAAATCTAAAAAGTATTCTATTTATACTTTAAATGAAATTTTTATTACAATTTAATTTTTTCCACAATCTAAACTCAAAACACTATATACACAATAGCTTAGTTCCCATTTTGTTTATTTGTTGTTTTGCTAGAAAAATTTTATTATTAGTATATTAGTTTTGTTTTTAGTTTTTTTACGTAATATTGTGTAGGTATTCATTTGTGTGCAAAAGTGGGGCGATGTGCACAAATAGCCATTAAGAGCACATGTCTTTACTTTAAAGCCAGTGTTTTAAATGTCTTTAGTCTTTAGCCATTGGTTAATAATCTTTTACCTGACTCGACGAAAATATCCTTCTGCTACAACTTATACCTACTATTTTATTAACGATCACGCAGCAGCAGTAACTAACTTCAGCAGCTTCTCGACTGTGATCGCAATAGAATTGTAGAAGCTTCTCTTCCGATTTGAAACTATAGATTTCAACCTTTTCGTCCAAAAATCGACATAAATTTATAGTAAGTTATGCTTCTCTGTGTTTTTATTGATTTTTATTTCGTTACTACGAATTTGATGCTAGGAATTTTTTTTTGAATTTATGGATTGATAATGTTAAGGACATCGCGTCCTTTGTTAATTGTGTAAAAATTGAGCACAAAATGTTAAGGATTTGCTGTCATGATCGTTGTTACTAATGTTAAGGACATAGTGTCCTGATTTTCCAAATTGAATTGAAAAGGTTAAGGAAACAATGTCCTTAACTTTTTTGATGTTCTTCTGAATATTAAGCACATATTGTCATAGTTTTTCAAATAGTTTTGAAAAAGTTAAGGACACTTGGTCCTGAAGTTTGAGTTTGAAGTTGAAAAGTTAAGGACGCTTGGTCCTGAACTTTGACTTACATGTTCAAAAGCTAAGGACAGGCAGTCCTTAAATTCAAGTTTCAAGTTGAAAAGTTAAGGACATTTGGTCCTGAAGTTTGAGTTTGAAGTTGAAAAGTTAAGGACACTTGGTCCTGAAGTTTGAGTTTGAAGTTGAAAAGTTAAGGACACTTGGTCCTGAACTTTGACTTATATGTTCAAAAGATAAGAACAGGTTGTCCTTAACTTCAAGTTTCAAGTTGAAAAGTTTAGGATAATTGGTCCTGAAGTTTGAGTTTGAGGTCGAAAAGTTAAGGACACTTAGTCTTGAACTTTGTCTTATATGTTCAAAAGTTAAGGACATGCAGTCCTTAACTTCAAGTTTCAACTTAAAAAGTTAAGGACACTAGGTCCTGAAGTTTGAGTTTGAAGTTGAAAAGTTAAGGACATTTAGTCCTGAACTTTGACTAACATGTTCAAAAGTTAAGGACAGGCAGCCCTTAACTTCAAGTTTCAAATTCAAAAGTTAAGGACACTTGATCCTGCAGTTTGATTTTCAAGTTCAAAAGTTGAGGATACTTGGTCCTAAACTTTGAATTCGATGTTCAAAAGTTAAGGACAACTGATCCTTAACTTTGAATTACAAGTTCAAAAGTTAAGGACACCCGGTCCTTAACTTTGATTTCCAAGTTAAAAAACTAAGGACGGTTGGTCCTTAACTTTGAACACCAAGTACAAAAGTTAAGGACATTTGGTCCTTATTTTGGTCTTAAATTTACAATACCTGTTCTTAATTTCACAAGGATTGCTCTATAAAATATGTCCTGAGCTTCCCATTCTCTTGACTTGCAGGATGGAAACAATATGCATTATAGTTTCTTTTAATGGTAGATGGACTGAAGACTTTAAGTATCCTGTTAATCAAACAAAGCTTGTTCTAGTACCTGAGGCAATTCAGTTTCAAGATTTCATTAAATAGTTCTTTGAAGTTATTGAATTGGAAAGAGACAAGTTTGAAACAATGATATGGTTTGATATCAACCTTGGAACAAGAAAGGAAATGCTTGTATCCAAAAATTTAGATCTTCATACATGTATTGAGTTAATAAAAAGTCATTCACTCTTCAAGGGATGTCGTTTCTTTGTTGATATTTCGGAAAGAGTTTGTGGATCAACAAGTGCCTTTGAACATGTCAACAGAGAAACTCAACATGACAATCAAAACAAATGCCAACAAATAATGAAAATAGATATGGTTAAAGCTCAACCAATAACTGAAGAGGAGATTCAAATATCTGATTCTATTCAAGTAGTAGGGCAAAGCACTATAGAGATTGACAACGAACAAGCTTTGGATATTTAAGTCTTAGAGAATGCATCGGTAATTGAAGAAGTTGCTGAAAAAACCTCTACTCAACTAACTAGACGAAGGTTAAATTTGAAGAAAAAAAAGAATCCCCAACTACGATATTAAGAGAAATGCTTTATTGGATGAAATAAAAGTGGGATCAATATTTGACAAAAAGAAGAGCATAATTAATTGTTTTCCAAATATAGCAATTAAAAGACATTTTGAATTCAAGGTTGTTAGATCAAGCTCAATAAGATATTCGTTGAAATGCAATGATGATAGGTGTGGGTGGTGTGTGCGTGCTTTCAGAATTAAAGATTCAACACCGTTCAAGATAGTAAAGATTGAAAAAAATCATGACTTCTCTATTAACACTTTGAAAGCTTATCAAAGGCATGCAACTTAAAAGTTGATTAGTAGTTACATTATCAACAATCTTTGAGACCCAAGGTTTTAAGTTACACTAGTTTTTGTCATGGCAGAAATGTGAAAATTGCATGGACTAGACATTGGGTATCACAAGGCGTGGCGTGCTATTCAATGTGCTTCTGCTTTAATAAGAGGAACTCCTAAAGAGAATTATGAATTATTGTCTTCATACTTGTATATGATGAGAAGTAAAAACCCGGGAACATATACTAACATAAATATTGACGACAACAATAGGTAAACAATCAAAAAAGAATTTATTAGCTATTTTATAAACTTTAGGACATGTTGTCTTTAACCAGTTAAAATATTAAGGGCGTCTTATCATTAACTTTCATGTGTGTAGTCAAAAAGTTAAGGACATTTGGTCCTTAACTTAGAATTGCAAACTATAAAATTAAGGACATGGTGACCTTAACTTTTGACCTTGTTAGTCTAAGTTAAGGACTCCATGTCCTTAACTTTTGAACTTTGAACTCAAAGTTAAGGACTACATGTCCTTAACTTTATAACTTGTAACTCAAAGTTAAGGACTGCATGTCCTTAACTTTATAACTTGTAACTCTAAGTTAAGGTCTGCATGTCCTTAACTATTGACCTTGTTAGTATAACTTCAGGACTACTTGTCCTTAACTTTTGGCCTTGTTGCCTGAACTTTTGGACTACATGTCCTTAACTTTTGACCTTGTTAGTATAAGTTAAGGACTGTCTGTCCTTAACTTTTGTTAACCTTGTTTTATACTGTATTTTCAGGTTTCTTTATATGTTTTATGCATATGGATCATCGATATCTGGTTGGAATCATTGTAGACCAGTGATTGTTGTAGATGTAGCTTTTTTAAAGTCAAAATTTCATGGTGTTTTAATGATTTCAGTTTCATAAGATGCAAATAACCAAATTTTCCCATTCGCCTTTGGAATAACAGAATCTGAAAATAACAATTCCTATGAGTGTACATTAGTGAGCTTCGCAATGCAATTGGGAGCCGTGAGAATTTAATTTTTTTTATCAGACAGGCATCAAGCTATTGCATATGCCATCGCAAAGGTATATCCTGAAAGCCACCATGAGATTTGTATCTATCATTTGGAGGAGAACCTAAAGCGAAGGAAAGTGAAAACTAAGGTCATAAAACTTTTTCAAACTGCTGCAAGAGTATACATGCATAAAGAATTTGATCTTTACATGTGAGATATAGAAAAAGTAGATAAGAAGACTTATGACTACTTAATGGAAGAACCACCAGAAAGGGGGGCACGTTCTTGTAGTCCACGACGAAGATATGACATACTCACAACGAACATAGTTGAGTCAATGAATTATGTCTTATTAGAAGCAAGGGAGCTGCCTATATTAAGAATGATGTATTTCATTCAAGTGAAGCTACAACGTTGGTTTTAGGAAAGAAGAAATGAAACAGAAGGAACTTTTTATGATGTTTCTTGTTGGGTGGAGGAGGAATTGAAGAAAAAGATAGATTTAGCATTTACTTTGAATGTAAGTATTATGTTCTATGTTTAGGTTATTATTTTAATATAATTTAAAATAATGTACTAACTTATAATTTTTCAACTTTGAAGGTTGTCACGACCCAAAATCCACTATGGGCCGTGGTGGCGCAAGACACCGCTATCAGGCAAGCCAACCAAGAATGCATAATTAAATTCCAGTTTTTAGTATTTTCGGAAATCATTTTTCTTATACATTAAATATTAGATAATAAAAATTTTACAAAAATGAACATAAAGTCGATAAAAGACATTATACTGAATAATTCAACAATCCTCCCAGAACCCGGTGTCACAAGTGCATGAGCATCTACTGATAGGGAAATAAAATACAACATCCGTCCGAAATACAGTGGACAGAAAATAAATACAATATACTGAAAGAGGCTACACTAGCTGCGGGTCGCCTCGAATAATGCCACTCACCTAGTCCCAGAATCATTAACGCTGCTACGCCCAGTAGGCTCCTAGAGATACATCTACCTGTGCAACAAAAATGCACATAAGTGTAGTATGAGTACGTAAACAACGTGTACACAATGAGTATCCCGCCTAATCTCGAAGAAGTAGAGACGAGATGGTCAACTTCGACACTTACTAGGGGTCAATTGACAATATACTAAAAATGTGAGGAAATCACGGATTTATATTGCAGTTCTAATTCGCGAAGCCGGAAACAGGTAAACACCTTCAACAAATAATCAAGGATTTTCAAGGTTTATTCTTCATTATCTTATCATTTTATATCAATCCATTAAGGGAAAATTTCACATTAAAAATTCTCAAGCGACAATATAACATGCGCAAATCACACCGAGGCGATGGCCCAATCCAACAGAAATAAACTGTGCACTTGTCGAGGGTCGACGGCGCGCCTATAGATGCATCTATTTAATCTGCCAAGGTGTTCGGCCCGTTCCATAAATAAAAATATACCCTGCTCGCGAATCATGCATGCGACACAGGTGCACATAGAGATACATGCTCAATCAGTCAATTAAGAACTTATCGGTGATATTTATCCAAATAAAACAATTTCTCTTTTAAAAATTCAGGAAAAATGATGTTTAATCTCTTTTTAAATTCATTTACTAATCCAAGGATATTTAAGCAATTCAAGCTATCAATGGGTTCATAAATAATCCAAGTATAACATACTTTTGGATCCTAACTACCCGGACAATCGCATAATAGTAGCTATACACGGACTCTCATAACCGCATGCGTACGTAGCCCCCGCAAATAGGAGCACATAATTAATTATTACACCTATGGGGATATTTCCCTCTTACAAGTTTAGAAAGGAGACTCACCTTGCTCCGAAGATCCATAACCGGCATTCCACGCCCTTTCGAAGACTCTACTCGATGCATCACGCTCCAAAACTAGCCAACGGTTACGAAAATCCATTAATATATGCTCAATTATTCATTACAATCTAATTTATAGCAATTCTTAACTCCGATCGAAAAGTTGACAAAAACGCCCTCGGGCCCACGTGCCCGGAATCCAAAAATTTTTGAAGGTAAAGGTTACCCATGACCTTAGGAACTCAAATATATAATTTTCACTAAACTCCATACTCAATATCGTAGTTAAATTCCAAGAATATAATCTCTAGGTTTTTCCCTCAAAACCCCAAGTTTTCTACACAATTCATGCTTAAATCTACACATAATTGATGTATTTAACTCATAATAGGTGGGGATATCTTACCTTGTCATTGATGATGAAAACCCTCTCTTGAAGCTCCCCAAAAATCGCCAAAGCCATGAAAAATATGAGAGAAATGGCCAATTCCCGATTTTAAAACAACCCCTCTGCCTCCAGCTATTTCCGCACCACAATGCCGTATCTGCGGTCTCCCCTGGGCCTCCCCCTATTTGCTTCTGCGACAGCACCTCCACAGATACCGTCCCGCTTCTGCGGAACATTGACCACATCTACGGTCCGCTCCAACTGTCCCTCATTCCGCATTTGCGACCACTCTACCGCAGGTGTGGTCCCGCATCTGCGGAAATATGACCGCATCTGCGGTCCCTTCTCTTCTTAGCCCAAATCAGCTTCTGTAGGGTCGCTTCTGCGGTTAGCCCACCGCAGAAGCGAAAATACCAGCAACCAGATCCTTCAGCCCTCTTCCAAATTCCAAATTCGATCCGTTAACCATCCGAAATCCACCCGAGGCCCCCGGGACCCCAACCAAACATACCAACCAATCCCAAAACACATTACGGACTCGCTCGAGGCCGCAAATCACATCAAACAATGCTAAAATCATGAATCGACCTCCAATCCAAACTTAATGAACTTTAAAATTTCAAACTTCTATTTCCGATGTTTAAACCTGTCAAATCACGTCCGATTGACCTCAAATTTTGCGCACAAGTCATATTTGACATTACAGACCTACTCCAACTTTTGGAATTAGATTCTGAACCCGATATCTAAAAGTCCACTTCGGTCAAACTTATCGAAAACCTTCAAATTTCTATCTTTAGTCAAATGGCTCCAAAATGACCTAAGGACCTCCGAATTCACTTCCGATCGTGCTCCCAACTCCAGAATTACCATACGGAGCTATTTCCGGACTCGGAATCCTAAACAGACATCGATAAAACTGAAATGCACTTCAAGCCAAACTTAAAAAATCTCTTCAAAAATGCTAACTTCCACAATAGGCGCCAAAACGCTCCCGGGTTATCCAAAACCCAACCTGGGCATACGCCCAAGTCCGAAACCATCATGCGAACCTGCTGGAACCTTCAGATCCCGAATCCGAGGTCGTTGTAGACATGTGATTTTTGACCCTCCCATGATTTTTTATATTTTAGCATATAAATATTTAATTTAGGGCTAATATCGATATTTTAGCTTGTTTTGACACTTTAACTTTATTTTATCACAAAAAATAAAAATTACAAAAAATAGTTTCACTTTAATTTCAGGAATAATATTTTATTTTTACAATGCTTTTTTAATTTTTTTTAATCTTTAAGTATGATATTTGAAAATTACAAAAAAAATAGGTTTGTTTTAATAGTTTTTTGTTTTTTTAGTTTTTACTTAAGTAGGAGTAATTAATAAATAGTGTAGTATTTTTGGAACGAGTATGAATGTGACGACCCGGCACGTCGTCACGTGAGTTACCGTCCCGTTTCCCCCATATTATGTTTCTCTATGCTTCATTGTCGGTATTTGAGGTGATCGAGTCAAATTGGATTGGTTTTAGATGGAAATGAGACACTTAGTCTCTTTAAGGAAAGCTTATTTTGGAAAATTCAATCGGAAGTTAACTTTTTAGTTAGAGGGCTCAGATGTGATTTCCGATGATTCGGTTAGCTTCAGGGGATGATTTGTGACTTAGGAGTGCGATCGAAATTAATTTTGGGGGATCCGGTGTAGAATTAGGCTTGAATTGGCGAAGTTAGTATTTTGGCGAATTCTAGCTGGTAGGTGAGATTTTGATCCGGGGTTCGGAATGGAATTTCGAGAGTTTTTGTAGCTTCGTTAGGTGATTCTGGATATGTGTGCAAAATTTCAGATCATTCGGAGGTGTTTTGGACGAGTTTTGATCGAATGCGTATTTTGGAAGTTTTTAAGAAACTTAGGCTTGAATCCGATGTAACTCGATGGTTTTGGTGTTACTTGAGGTGTTTTGACGATTGGAGCAAGTTAGAATAATGTTTTAAGATGTGTTGGTACCTTTGGTTGAGGTCCCGGGGGACTCGCGGTGATTTCGGAGGTCTAACGGGATGAAATTCAAGTTGAAAAAGTGGCAGATGTTTGTTGGCATATGGTATGCTCGCTTCTGCGGAAATGGACCGCAGAAGTGGTTCCGCAGAAGCGAGGGATTGGTCGCATAAGCAGTTTAATGCTGGGTTGGGTAGTTCCGCAGAAGCGGAAGTCTTTTCGCCTAAGCGAGTCCGCAGAAGCGGACAAGAAGTCGCATAAGCGGTTTGGGCATAGAGGTGAGATTTTGCAGAAGCGGGGAATTGTGTCGCAGAAGCGGCCCTGGTGATTTAATGAAATTTCGCTTAAGCGGACAAAAACCGCAGAAGCGGTCACGCGGAAGCGGGTGTGGGGACCGCAGAAGCGGAAACCCCTGAAGCCAGTAGGAGTTTTATATTCATTTTTGCTCCGCGAGGGTTATGTTATTTCCACCATTTTTAAACGAGCTTGAGAGCTATTAGACGGATTTGAAGAGGGATTTCGACTAGGTGTGATTGGAGGTAAGTCTCTTGACCTAAATACATGAAATTATGGTAGATTTAACATGAAAATGGGTTGAAATTCATCAAAAGAGGGTGAAGTTAGGGCTTGGAAACTTGGGAATTTAAAAATGGAAATTGAAGGGTCAAATGGACTCTGATTTTGATAAACTTGATATGTATAGACTCGTAGCGAGATGAGGAATCCGGTGATGTAAATTTTGTAATTTTTTGAAAACTTGGCCCGGGGCTTGGGTTTTGCCAACTTCGTGGTTTTTGATATTTTTCAAGTCTTTTCGATTGGATTATTTTTCCTTAACCTATTGTGACGTATTCCTTGTGGTTTTGGTCAGATTCGATGCACGAGGAGGTCGATTCGAGAGGAAAGGACATATCAAGCTAGACTTGAGGCCGGCTAGAGGTGAGTAATGACTTTAAAAGATGTCCTGATGTCTTGAGACCCCGGATTTGCACAACTTGGTGCTGTGTTGAGATGAGACACGCGTTCAATGATGAGCGCTGGGTCATTTACTATTGGGGACTGTGACTTGGTCCAGTCCGGATGATATTTTACCGTGTATTAGCGATGACTTGTTGTTTTTCACTATGATTTGGGCTTATTGCCATAATTGGGGCTTATTGCCGACTGTTTGAACTCTTTATGAACTATCATCACTGTTTTCCTCACTATTTGAAATATTATTTGAACTCAGTCAATGTGATTTACATTGTTTCATTAACTCAGCTATATTTTACTCAAACTTGGAGTTTCAACTGCTATTTGAACTATTGTTTGAGCTGAGTATTATTGTTTTACTGGCGCCCGAGGGGCTTTTGATTGTCTTTGGACTGATTGAGGCCGAGGCCATATGTGAGGATATGATGAGTAATATGAGGAGGCTTTCAGGCCTCGAGTGATTGGTGAGGAGGCTTTCAGGCCTCGAGTGATTGGTGAGGAGGCTTTCAGGCCTCGAGTGATTGGTGAGGAGGCTTTCAGGCCTCGAGTGATTGGTGAGGAGGCCTTCAGGCCTCGCGTGTTATATGAGGAGGCTTTCAGGCCTCGAGTGTATTATGAGCAGGCTTTCAGGCTTCGTATTGATATTGTTCAGGCTTTCAGGCCTTATTGATAGTGCTTGGGCTGTAGGAGCCCCTCCGGAGTCTGCACACCCACAGTGAGCATGGGTACCCATGTGATTGAGAGTGAGCTCGAGGGCTGATATTGTACTATGTGATTGATACTGAGCCCGCGGGGCTGGCACTAAGCTGAGAGTTTGATATTGCGTCCGAGGGGTAGGTTTCTGAGCATTTCTTACTGATTGAGAATAATATTTTTAACTGTTTTCAAAGAGAATTTCTTGCTATATTTCATTGGTTTTATTGTTTATCTAATTTTTACTACTTGAGATAGCATTACGTGTGCCTTCATGGGGATTTTATGTTCTTAGTCTTTATTTATTTTTATTACTTACTGGGTCGGAGTACTCACATTACTCCCTGCACCATGTGTGCATATACAGGCATAGCAGAGTTCGTTCCTGAGCGCTGATTTCCTTCCAGACCAGGCGGACCCGGAGAGACGAGGTAGTTGTTGACGTCCACAGCCCTGTTTCTTCCTTATCTTCTATATTTCATTTATCTTCGGACTATGTTCCTCGATAAAGACTTGTTGTATTTTATTTAAACTCTATAGAAGCTCGTGACTTGTGACACCCCGATTTCGGGCTGGATTCGGGATCTTATCCCTGTTTATCACTGTTATTCCACATTAATGGTTATATTATCCGTGCTTTAGACTTATTCATGTTAATGACTGCTAAAAAAAAGAAGGTGCTAATGTTATGTTGGTTGGCCTTATCTTCATGAGAGGCGCCATCACGACCAGGTGGGAATTGGGTCTTGACAAGTTGGTATCAGAGCCTAGGTAACTTGATCTCACGAGTCATAAGGAAGTTTAGTAGTGCCCCGCGGATCGGTACGGAGACGTCCGTATTTATCCTCGAGAGGCTGCAGAACCCTTAGGAAAACTTTACATTCTTGAAATTCCTATCGTGCAACTTTGTTTATTCAAGAACTAAACTTCTGTGTTCTATTATATCGCAGATGGCGAGGACCCGCGCTACAGGATGAGATGGACGACCGCCGATAACTGAGGGAACTAGAGGCCGTGGACGCGATCGTGGTAGGGTCAGAGCTGTGAGAGCAGCACCGGTTGTACCAGTTCAGGATTTTGTGGTTCCAGCTATGCCAGACGATGAGCAGCGTCGTCTCGAGAGGTTCAGTAGGCTCCAGCCTCTAGTTTTCTGTGGTGCTCAGGGCGAGGATGCCTAGGGATTTCTTGACAAGTGTCAGCGTATGCTTCGGACGGCAGGGATTTTGGAGTCCAGCGGGGTAGCATTCACCGCATTTTAGTTCACTAGGGCTGCCTTTACATGGTGGGAGGCATATGAGCAATGTAGGGCAGCAGATGCAGCGCCTTTGTCATGGCAGGAGTTCTCCACTATCATTTTGGAGAAGTGGGTACCACAGTCTCAGAGGGAGGAGCTGCGTAGGCAGTTCGAGTGGCTTCGACAAGGAGATATGAATGTGACCCAGTATTAGGCTAGATTTTCTAAGTTAGACCGTCATGCCTCCTGGATAGTTCCGACCGATAGAGAGGGGATCAAGAGGTTTGTAGATGGACTTAACTATCACCTTCGTGTTCTGATAACTCGGGAGAGAGAGAGAGTTCTGGGTATTTCCTTTAATGATGCAGTTGATATTGCTCGTGATATTGAGACGGCTCGCCGTCAGGACAGAGACCAGAGGAAGGCCAAGAGGCCTCAAGGTTCTGGTAGCTTCAGTGGTGCTCTGTCTAGAGGTCAGTTCCAGCAGGGCAGAGGTCGTTCATTCAGGCCTCCTCGGTCAACTCGCTCTGAGTATCGTGGGTCATCTTCCGGCCAAGGTCATCAGGGTTATCAGCAGAGCCAGCCATCTCTTAGCGCTCTTCTAGCTCAAGGTTCATCACGAGCTCTATCTGTTCAGGGTTCCTCCAGACCAAGTGCGTCAGCCAGTCACTCTGGCACGCGGGGTTCCCTTCAGTCCTATTCTTCTGCACCCCGGAGCTGTTACGAGTGCGGGGAGTTTGGGCACTTGTAGAGGCAGTGTCCTTGGCTTCATGGTAGTCAGTCTCAACAGAGAGGTCAGCCCTCATCTTCTGGCCCATCTTCTTCAGCAACCGCCCCGCCAACTAGGGGTGAGGGTCAGGCAGCTAGGGTCCAACCCAGAGGGGGAGGCCGATCGGGTGGTCAGGCTCGCTTCTATGCTCTTCAGGGCCGGTCAGATGCTATTGCTTTGGATGCTATTATCACAGGTATTATTTCAGTCTACCACAGGGATGCCTCAATTTTATTTGATCCCGGCTCTACCTATTCCTATGTGTCTTCTTATTTTACTCATCATTTGGGTTCGACCCGAGAGTGTCTTGCGTTACCTGTTTATGTATCCACCCCGGTGGGCGATAATATTGTGGTACACCATGTATATCGGTCGTGTTTAGTGACTATTGGGGGTCTGAAGACCCGAGTTGACTTGTTACTATTGAGTGTGGTAGATTTTGATGTTATTATGGGCATGGATTGTTATCTCCATGCCATGCTATTCTAGACTATCATGCTAAGACAGTCATATTGGCCATACCAGGTGTTCCGAGGATTGAGTGGCGTGGTATGACTGATTATGTACCCAGCAGGGTGATTTCCTTCCTAAAGGCCCAGCGGATCGTTGGGAAAGGTTGTCTATTGTATTTGGCTTTTGTGAGAGATGTCGAAGCTGAGACTCCTAATCTTGATTATGTTCCCGTTGTGAGGGACTTCCCTGATGTGTTTCCAACAGACCTGCCGGGTATGCCACCGGACAGGGACATTGATTTCGGTATTGATCTGGTGCCAGACACTCAGCTCATCTCTATTCCTCCTTATCTTATGGCACCAGCAGAGTTAAAAGAGTTGAAGGAGCAACTTCAGGAACTCCTAGATAAGGGGTTCATCCGTCCGAGTGTGTCACCATGGGCGCACCGGTCTTATTTGTGAAGAAGAAGGATGGCACAATGAGAATGTGCATTGACTACAGGCAATTGAACAAGGTGACGGTGAAGAACAAGTATCCTCTACCCCGTATTGATGACTTGTTTGACCAGCTTCAAGGAGCGAGGGTGTTCTCCAAGATTGATCTCCATTCAGGGTATCACCAGCTGAAGATTAGGGATTCAGATATTATGAAGATGGCTTTCAGGACGAGATATGGGCACTATGAGTTTCTTGTTATGTCCTTTGGGTTGACTAATGCCCCAGACGCATTCATGCACTTGATGAACAGTGTATTTTGGCCGTATCTGGATTCATTTGTGATTGTGTTTATTGATGACATCCTGGTGTACTCGCGTAGCCACGAGGAGAACGCACAGCACTTGAGGGTGGTATTACAGAGATTGAAGGAGGAGAAGATTTATGCTAAGTTCTCCAAGTGTGAGTTCTGGCTTGGTTCTGTGGCTTTCCTAGGGCACGTGGTGTCCAGTGATGGCATTCAGGTTGATCCGAAGAAGATAGAGGTGGTGTAGAGTTGGCCTAGACCGACCTCACCCACAGAGATTCGTAGTTTCCTTGGGTTGGCAGGGTACTATCGCAGGTTTGTTCAGGGATTTTCTTCTATTGCATCGCCCTTGACCAAGTTGACTCAGAAGGGTGCACCATTTGTGTGGTCGGATGAGTGCGAGGAAAGCTTTCAGAAGCCCAAGACAGCTTTGACCACGGCTCCAGTATTGGTATTGCCATCAGCTTCAGGTTCTTACACTGTGTATTGTGATACTTCGAGAGTGGGGATCGGATGTGTGTTGATGCAGGAGGGTAGAGTTATTGCATATGCTTCTCATCAGTTGAAGCCCCATGAGAAGAACTACCCTGTACATGACTTGGAGTTGGATGCTATAGTTCATGCTTTGAAGATTTGGAGGCACTACTTATATGGCGTATCTTGTGAGGTGTATACTGATCATCGCAGCTTTCAGCATCTGTTCAAACAGAAGGATCTTAATTTGAGGCAGTGGAGGTGGCTTGAGTTACTCAAGGACTATGATATTACAATTTTGTACCTGGGGAAGGCCAATGTGGTGGCCGATGCTTTAAGCTGGAAGGCGGTTAGTATGGGTAGCTTGGTGTACATTCCAGTTAGGGAGCGGCCATTTGCAGTTGATGTCCAGGCTTTGGCCAACCGGATGGTAAGATTAGATATTTCAGAGCCTAGTCGGGTGTTGGCTTGCATTGTTTCTCGGTCTTCCTTATATGACCACATCAGAGAGCGCTAGTATGATGATCTACATTTGCTTGTCCTTAAGGACAGGGTTCAGCATGATGATGCCAGGGATGTCACTATTGACAGAGATGGCGTATTGAGGATGCAGGGCCGGATTTGCGTGCCCAATGTGGATGGGTTCCGGGATTTGATATTGGAGGAGGCTCACAGCTCGCGGTATTCTATCCATCCAGGTGCCGCGAATATGTATCAGGATTTGCGACAGCACTATTGGTGGAGGAGGATGAAGAAGGATATTGTGGGTTATGTAGTTCGATGTCTCAACTGTCAGCAGGTCAAGTACGAGCATCAAAGACCGGGCGGTGTTCTTCAACGTATGGTTATTCCTGAGTTGAAATGGGAGAGGATTACTATGGATTTTGTGAGTGGTCTCCCTCAGACTTTGATTAAGTTTGATTCAGTTTGAGTGATTGTGGATCGGCTGACCAAGTCCGCGCACTTCATTCCAGTATGTACTACTTATTCTTCGGAGCGGCTGGCAGGGATCTTTATCCGGGAGATTTTTTCGATTGCATGGGGTTCCAGTGTCTATTATCTCAGATAGGGGTACTCAGTTCACTTTTCAATTCTGGAGAGTATTTCAGCGGGAGTTGGGTACGTAGGTAGAGTTGAGCACAGCGTTCCATCCTCAGATGGACGGGCAGTCTGAGCGCACTATCCAGATATTGGAGGACATGTTGCTTGCCTGTGTTATTGTTTTTGGGGGTCCATGGGATGAGTTTTTGCCGCTTGCAGAGTTTGCCTACAACAACAGCTATCAGTCGAGCATTCAGATGGCTCCGTATGAGGTGTTGTATGCGAGGCAGTGTAGGTCTCCTATTGGATGGTTCGAGCCCGGTGGGGCTAGATTATTGGGGACAGATATGGTTCAGGATGCCTTAGAGAAAGTGAAGCTAATTCAAGAAAGGCTTCATACAGCACAACCGCGTCAGAAGAGTTATGCGGACCGAAAGGTTAGGGATATGTCTTATATGGTAGGTGAGAAGGTCTTGCTGAATGTTTCGCCCATGAAGGACGTTATGCGGTTTGGGAAGAAAGGGAAGTTGAGTCCGCGGTTCATTGGGCCTTTTGAGATACTTAGGAGGATTGGGGAGGTGGCTTATGAGCTTGCTTTGCCACCTAGCTTGCCTAGCGTGCATCCGGTATTTCATGTATCTATGCTCCGGAAGTATGTTGGGGACCCGCCTCATGTTTTTCACTTCAGCACAGTTTAGTGGGATGATGATTTGACATACGATGTGGAGCCAGTGGCTATTTTGGGTCGTCAAGTTCGAAAGTTGAGGTCAAAGGATATAGCTTCAGTGAAGGTGCAGTGGAGAGGTCGGCCAATGGAGGAGGCTACTTGGGAGACCGATCAGGAGATACGGAGCAGATATCCTTACTTGTTTGAGGCACCAGGTATGTTTCTTTACCCGCTCGAGGACGAGCGATTGTTTTAGTTGGGGAGGATGTGACGACCCGGCCCGTCTTCACGTGAGTTACTCCCCGTTTCCCCCATATGATGTTTCTCTATGCTTCATTGTCGGTATTTGAGGTGATCGAGTCGAATTGGATTGGTTTTAAATGGAAATGAGACACCTAGTCTCTTTAAGGAAAGCTTGTTTTGGAAAAGTCAACCAGAAGTTGACTTTTTAGTTAGAGGGCTCGGATGTGAGTTCTGGTGATTCGGTTAGCTTTGGAGGATGATATGTGACTAAGGAGTGTGATCGGAATTGATTTTGGGGGGTCCGGTGTAGAATTAGGCTTAAATTGGCGAAGTTAGTATTTTGGCGAATTTTGGCTGGTAGGTGAGATTTTGATCTGGTGGTCGGAATGGAATTCCGAGAGTTTCTGTGGCTTCGTTAGGTGATTTTGGATATGTGTGCAAAATTTCAGATCATTCGGAGGTGTTTTGGATGGGTTTTTGATCGAATGCGTATTTCGGAAGTTTTTAAGAAACTTAGGCTTGAATCCGATGTAATTCGATGGTTTTGGTGTTAGTTGAGGTGTTTTGATGATTGGAGAAAGTTCGGATAATGTTTTAAGATGTGTTGGTACCTTTGGTTGAGGTCCCGGGGGCCTCGGGGTGATTTCGGATGGCTAACGGGATGAAATTCAAGTTGAGAGAGTGGCAGATGTTTGCTGGCATCTGGAATGCTCGCTTCTGCGGAAATGGACCGTAGAAGCGAGGGATTGGTCGCATAAGTGGTTTAATAATGGGTTGGGTAGTTCCGCAGAAGCTGAAGTCTTTTCGCCTAAGCGAGTCCGCAGAAACGGTTTGGGCATAGAGGTGAGATTTTGCAGAAGCGGGGAATTGTGTCGTAGAAGCGGCCCTGGTGATTTAATGAAATTCCGCTTAAGCGGACAAAAACCGCAGAAGTGGGCATGGGGACCGCAGAAGCGGAAACCCCTAAAGCCAGTAGGAGTTTTATATTCATTTTTGCTCCGCGAGGGTTATGTTATTTCCACCATTTTTAAACGAGCTTGAGAGCTATTGGACGGATTTGAAGGAGGATTTCGACTAGGTGTGATTGGAGGTAAGTCTCTTGACCTAAATACATGAAATTATGGTAGATTTAACATGAAAATGGGTTGAAATTCATCAAAAGAGGGTGAAGCTAGGGCTTGGAAACTTGGGGATTTAAAAATGGAAATTGAAGGGTCGAGAAGTGGGCCTGGGGCTCGGGTTTTGCCAACTTCGTAGTTTTTGATAATTTTCAAGTCTTTTCGATTGGGTTATGTTTCCTTAGCCTAATGTGACGTATTCCTTGTGGTTTTGGTCAGATTCGACGCACGAGGAGGTCGATTCGAGAGGAAAGGGCATATCAAGCTAGACTTGAGGCCGGCTAGAGGTGAGTAATGACTTTAAATGATGTCCCGAGGGCTTGAGACCCCGGATTTGCACAACTTGGTGCTGTGTTGAGATGAGACACGCGTTCAATGATGAGCGCGGGGTCATTTACTATTGGGGACTGTGACTTGGTCCAGTCCGGATGATATTTTACCGTGTATTAGCGATGACTTGTTGTTTTTCACTATGATTTGGGCTTATTGCCATAATTAGGGCTTATTGCTGACTGTTTGAACTCTTTATAACTATCATCATTGTTTTCCTCACTATTTGAAATATTATTTGAACTCAGTCCATGTGATTTACACTGTTTCATGAACTCATCTATATTTTACTCAAACTTGGAGTTTCAACTGATATTTGAACTATTGTTTGAGCTGAGTATTATTGTTTTACTGGCGCCTGAGGGGCTTTTGATTGTCTTTGGACTGATTGAGGCTGAGGGCCATATGTGAGGATATTATGAGTGATGTGAGGAGGCTTTCAGACCTCAAGTGATTGGTGAGGAGGCTTTTAGGCCTCGAGTGTTATGTGAGGAGGCTTTCAGGCCTCAAATGTATTATGAGCAGGCTTTCAGGCCTCGTATTGATATTGTTCAGGCTTTCAGGCCTTATTGATAGCGTTTGGACTGTAGGAGCCCCTCCGGAGTCTGCACACCCACAGTGAGCGCGGGTACCCATGTGATTGAGAGTGAGCCCGAGGAGCTGATGTTGTACTGTGTGATTGATACTGAGCCCGGGGGGCTGGCACTGAGCTGAGAGTATGATATTGCGCCCGAGGGGTAGGTTTCTAAGTATTTCTTACTGATTGAGAATAATTGTTTTAATTGTTTTCAAAGAGAATTTCTTGCTATATTTTACTGGTTTTATTGTTTATCTGATTTTTACTGCTTGAGATAGCAGTACTTGTGCCTTCATGGGGATTTTATGTTCTCAGTCATTATTTATTTTTATTACTCACTGGATCGGAGTACTCACATTAGTCCCTGCACCATGTGTGCAGATACAGGCATAGCAGAGTTCGTTCCTGAGCGTTGATTTCCTTCCAGACCAGGCGGACCCGGAGAGACGTGATAGCTGTCAACGTCCACAGTCCCATTTCTTCCTTATCTTATGTATTTCATTTATCTTCGGACTATGTTCCAAGATACAGACTTGTAGTATTTTATTTAAACTCTGTAAAAACTCGTGACTTGTGACACCCCGATTTCGGGCTGGATTTGGGATGATATCCCTATTTATCACTGTTATTCCGCATCAATGGTTGTATTATCCGTGTTTTAGACTTATTCATGTTAATGACTGCTAAAGAAAAGGTGTTAATGTTATGTTGGCTGGCCTTGTCTTCACGAGAGGCGCCATCACGACCAGGTGGGAATTGGGTCGTGACAATGAAATTTGGGTCTAGTTTTGCTTGGTCTTAATGGAAAAGGCCCAATTTGGAATAGCCCAAATATTAAGCCCATACCCCATTCCACATTTGACCTAATCTAACCCCTACTCATATATAATAATATACACACCATATACACTCTACACATAATCAGCCGCAGTACACAACATACATGACTCCCCCCTCCCCTTTCATCTTCTTCTATAAAAAAACTAAAAAAAACAGAGGGAACCCGTCAGTTTCTTCTTTCTAGTTATGGATTCTACTTTTCCGAAATCTACCTTTGTTTTGTTTCTATAATATCCGAAAAATCGATAAATATACACAAAGAACAGATTCTGGAATTTCTTCCTCATTTTTCGATTTTGCTGTTCAAACATGGGAATCAACTGAGTTCGGAGTCCATCGAGTTTTCCTGCGTGGTTCGAGTCGCAGAAGGTTCGAAGTTTCTGGCTTGTTTTCCGGTCGGGTTTGTCCTTTCTTAGCTTCCTTGACATTCACTGGGATTGACTGATTCTACTGTTATTTTCCTGCAATTGGGTATGTGATATTTTACTTGTGACTCTTATCGAAAATATACATGAAGATCTGGAGTTTTCCTGTTGTATCTATGCCTAAATCTTCCGTACCCAATATGTTTGATCTCCAAATCTGTCAATACTTTATCTCGTGTTGATGATTGAGATTAATTATCTATTTTTTCTTTTTTTAAAGTTTGATTTGAAATTGTTCCCTACTCGTGTTTGATTACTACCTGAACAACGAATAGATTTCGTAAAGCTTATTGAGGTTTACCATTTCTTAAATTGATGCATGAGACTATGGTGATAGCATGTTAAGGCACAAGTGCTAAATAACTACTTGTTGAGTTAAATTTGCATATCAGTCTACCGCTGATTCTCTTTAACTGGAGGAGACGATTTTATATGGCAGTACATCTATATTTTAAATGATATAAACAAATATATAATTTATTGCATATAAATCACACATTCCATCTAACTGACTCAGTACTATTCATTGGTTAAGAGAAGGGAGAGGAAGACAATTTGTTGATGGTTTCAAATAAGTGGAAAGGGGTCATGGTTTGACAAACCTTGAGAAAGAAAATATTAGCCAGGATTAGGAAATGGATCAAGGACGTGGAGCGGGAGGTTAAAAGAAATACAATTGAGTCATAGTGCTAATTAATTAAGTTCTTAGATAATAACAGTTCGTTTTAGGATATTCCTTAAAATAATTTGAGGTGCGTCGCACCAAATAAAATCACAAATTGCGTGGTCCTCTTTAATTACTTCAATAAAAATATCTAGAACTCGGGACATGTCATTTAGCAAATTTTCATGGCCTCTCGCAAAGTTAACAGCGCGTTAGTTGCTTTAGGCGCATTTTTTAATAATTTTACCTTCTTAAACTCGGGTGTGCATTTCATGTGACCCAAATCTAAATCCCAAAATGTTGAATAAGACGTGTTCCGGATTGCGGGTGCATTTCATGTGACGCGATCCAAAGACATGTTTTAAACAACGTTCAACATTCTTTAAAAATTGAATAAAAGCGGTTAAAAGCTAAAATTTGCACATAAGTTCAAAATGTATTAAAATCAGATAATTAAGCCGAATATAATAGTTGAGCGACCGTACTAGAACCATGGAACCTGGGAATGCATAACACTTTCTTCCGGATTAACAGAATTCCTTACCCGGATTTCTGGTCCTCAGACTGTTAAACAGAGTCAACCTTTTCCTCGATTCGGGATTCAAACTGGTGACTTGGGACACCATAAATCTCCCAAGTGGAGACTCTGATTTTTAATAAAAATGAATCTCGTTTCGATCGTCACTTTAAATTGGAAAAAAACTCCCTTTATTATATTCCTTTCCGGGGGTGTAGTAAGGAAAAGGGAGGTGTGACAGCTCTGGCGACTCTGTTGGGGATCCAAACCCAGAACTTCGGTTCAGGGTTCAAGAATTCGAGTTTGGAATAGCTGTTATGATTGGCTTTATTTATTATCTAATTTTCCTACATGTTCAAGCCTAATGTGCTAAATGCTTTTACCGCTTTGATATTCTGTGAATTGTATATAAACTACTACGAAACCCTTCCTCTCTCTGAGTCTTCTAAATCATGGAGAAGGGTTCACTTCGTGTGACTTCTCTTCTGTCTAGAGTCTTATCCCATTTTAGAACGAGGTTCAGACAAGTTGCAAAGCCGGTGAAGCTTCTGTATTCCTGGTAGGCTGCTCCCACCCCCCCTCCTGGCTCGAGCTGTCTGCTTGGGTAAGCCAGGTCTAGAACAATAAACTCAGATATTAAACCTAATATAACATAGACTCATATCGGATCCCTAGTAGGAACGTTGTTTGCATTATGTGCATTTGACTTAAGAGACTCAACACAGGGGTTGTGTCTGTCTAGGACAGGTGTACCCAAATTAAAAAGACCATCCTGAAGCATCTTACATGCTACTTGCGCATCTCTTTGTCCGGCTTGCCTGTTGACTGGTTTCTAGAATAGGGAAAGAAAATGAAAAAAAAAGAAAAAAAGAAAATCAAAAAAAAAAGTGAGAGGTATGTATTTAGAAAATTCTGAAACTTTCCCGAAATTCAAAAAAAAAACAGAAAAAGAAAAAGAAAAAATCATTTCAAAATAAGTCATGTTTTTCTTGTTCCGTCAAAATGGCGAAGCGGGTCTGATTCTCATCGGATGTGAGAGACGTAGGCAAACCTCATCGGTTCCGGCCCACCATTTTCAAAAAAATCCAAAAATATTTTCATTTACTTCCTCTTTAGGAAAGTCTTATTTGAGACCCCATTTTCAAAAAAAATATTCAAAAATATTTTCCATTACTTCCTTCTTTAGAGAGTCTTTCTATAGACCACCATTTGCAAAAAAATCCAAAAATATTTTCATTTACTTCCTTCTTTAGAAAGTCTTTCTTTAGACCACCATTTTTTTTAAAAAAAAAAAAAACAAATCCAAAAATATGTTTCTTTACTTCCTTCTTTAGAAAGTCTTTCTTTAGACCACCATTTCTTTTTATTTAAAAAAATTCAAAAATATTTTTCTTTACTTCCTTCTTTAGAAAGTCTTTCTTTAGACCACTATTTCTTTTTTTTTAAAAAAATTAAAAAATATTTTTCTTTACTTCCTTCTTTAGAAAGTCTTTCTTTTAGACCCTAAAGTTTTAAAAAATACAAAAAATATTTTCTTCTAATTTTTCTCAAAATTCAAAAAAAAAATTCATTCTTCTTTCGAAATTCAGAAGAAAATTCAAGATTCAAAAATATTTTCTCTTTTCTTTAGAAGTATTTCTTTCAAAAATTCAAAAAAAAAAATCAAAAATCCAAAAATATCTTTTTTTCTTCTTTATAAGTTTTTCTTTCAAAATTTCAAAAAAATATCAAAAAACTCCACAAATATTTTCATTCTTCTTTAGAAAATTGAAAAGAAAATTTAAAATTCAAAAATATTTTTTTTTTCTTTAAAAGTATTTCTTTCATAAATTCAAAAAAAAAATCCAAAAATATTTTCTTTCTTCTTTAGAAGTTTTTTTTTCGAAATTCCAAAAAAAAATGTTGAAATTCAAAGAAAAGAAAAAAAATCTTTCATCTTTAGAAGTCTTTTTTTTATTTTGCAAAAATTTGAAAGAAAAATCAAAATTCAAAAATATTCTCTTTCTTCTTTATAAGTCTTTCTTTCGAAAAATAAAATAGAAATTTCAAAATCCATAGAAATAAAAAAGGAGTTAGCTTATTTCCTTTATTCATAATCTTCACGAACTAAGCAAGATCTGGTTCATGTTCCCGTATGATATGCAGGCAACCCACATCAGGTTCGATCAGTCATGGAAAAGAAAATTAAAAAAAATGAAAAAAAACAAAAGTGAAAAATGTTGATAATAAAAAGGACTGACTAAGTCCATTCTAACATGTTTTATTTTGAATTGTGAAGAAATTTGAGGTGGTCGGTTTGTGGTAAGCGGACAACATAAGATCCAAGGAAAAATGATAACTGACATCGAAGCTGTTACAAGTGCTCAAGAGACTCTGGGTCAGAGGGTTCAACTAGAGTCTACCGTGGTTGAGGAAAATAGAATACTGAAATAGAAAATGACTGAAATGTGTCAAGCATGGGCCAATGGTCAAGGAGAGCCCCGTCATGAGTCACAATTTGCTACACAACAAGAGCAGTACCACTCTCCTGAGTACCACTCGCACTCATTTGATCTTCCTGCAAACATTGAGAAGCCTGCCCGAAAGATGGTACAGGAAGAAATAACCCAAAGAGTGAAAAGCTTAGAACAACGGTTGAAAAACATGCAAGGGTTGGCAGGTCAAAAGAGTGTTGCCTTCAAAGATCTATGTATATTCCCCAATGTCCACTTGCCGCCTGGTTTCAAGATTCCCAAATTTGAAAAGTACGGTGGACATGGAGACCCCATAGCCCACCTGAAAAGGTATTGCAATCAACTAAGAGATGTGGGAAGAAATGAAGAATTACTAATAGCTTATTTTGGGGAAAGACTGACGGTAGTAGCATCTGAATGGTTTTTGGATCAAGACATATCTCGCTGGTACGTCTGGGATGACATTGCACAGGCCTTTGTCAAACAATTCCAATACAACATCGACATTGCCCCAGACCGCAATTCCCTTTCAAACCTGAAGAAGAAACCAAGTGAAAGTTTCAGGGAATATGCCATTAAATGGAGAGAGCAAGAAGCTCGAGCTAAGCCACCCATGGATGACCACGAGTTAATCACTGTCTTCCATCAGGCTCAAGAGCCGGATTACTTTCAAAACATGATATCCGCAGTTGGTAAATCCTTCTCGGAAGCAATCAAAATGGGAGAAATGATAGAGAATGGCCTTAAGACAGGCAGAATTATAAGTCAAGCAGCTCGCAAAGCTGCAGCTCAGGCTGTCCAAATTGAATCTGGTGACACGAATGAGATGGATGAAGAAATCATGATGACATCAGGGTCGAGAAGAGGTCCTAGAGATCATCCCGAAGGTATGACCAGCCTCGTCTGTTTTCTGATGATGCTCCTGAGCACTACTATCCACCTCAGAATTCACAATACCATGTTGCTCCACCTCAGTATGTTGTCCAGCCACAAAAACACCCCAGAAGGCGAGCACGAGAATCGCAAAATCTCTACCTGCCTCCACAAAATTTTCAAATTCCCTATAACCCACATCCAAGCCAGGGGTATAATAGGAAACAACGATTGAAAGATAATTTTACACCAATAGGAGAGTCTTATGCAAGCTTGTTTGAGAAATTAAAGCAGCATGGCATGGTTGCACCCATTCCTCCAAATCATGTGGAGCCACGCGCAAGAAGTTTTGACCCTTCTAAAAGGTGTGAATACCACTCCAATGCACAGGGACATAATATTGAAAGTTGTCGTGATTTGAAAAGAGAAATAGAAAGGATGATCCAGGAAAATTTGATTGTGATTCAAGACAGTGACACCCAGAGTATCGCGCAGAGTACTTTACCTACACATGATGATGCACACTTTGTAGGGGTGATGCCTGGTGACATGGAGCATGAGAATCCTCTCGGGAACTTGCCGGCTGAAGTTAGAAAAGGTGATTTTGATGAGTAAATTTGTGGCTAAATGTCAAGTTTAGCAATTGAAAAGTCATTCTCTCCTCACTAGGAAGGAATCTTGGTAGCTTGTTTTGATGTTTTTTCTGTTATATGGGTTATTTCAGGGTTGTGATCCAGATTTTATTTGTTTTATTGAGTCAAACCCTTCTATCCTTCTATTCTTTTTGTATGTGTCATGTTTGGTTGTTGTTTTCATTATTCGGGTTATTTTAGGGTTGTAACTCAGATTTTAGGTTGTTTGTCTTGTTGACAAACCCTTTCCTCCTTTACTCAATAAAATATAGTTTGTCTTTCTGTATCATTCTATTCTTAGTTCTTTTTGCGCTAGTTCTAATAACATGACAAGCATGCGGAAATTTTGGCCAGATTTTAGAAGCTGATTTAATCTGGAATTGGTTAGCTAAAAAAACACTTTTGAGGATGAATAAAGAGTTGAAATACTTGGGAATTAAGGTAGAGTAAAAGTCACCTTCGAATCATTGTGAAGATCGGGTTTGAGGAAGAATCAATTGAAGATTGTTGGAAAGTTTGACGTTAATGGATGGAAAGAGTCTTGTGACCACGACACACCAAGAAGACAGGCATGTTTATTAATGTTGTGATTGCAAAAGGATACTATAATTGGCGTTCTCAAGGTTGGGAGGCCCTTTTTCTGCTACCCAAAATACTTTATACCATTTGCCACCCCTTTGAGCCTGTGTTATTTTCTTTGACCACCGTTTTTGAAATCAAGTTTACAGTCAAGATTCAAAAAAAAATGAAAAAAATGAGTCAATGTCCCAAGAGTACAAACTGGGGCAGTTCTTAGAAAGTTCAAGTGAAAAAAGAATTGTCAAATGTCACGACCCAAAATCCACTGAGGGTCGTGTTGGCGCCGGAAACCTCTGTCAGGCCAGCCAACTAACTTATCAATAAATTCCTCTTTTAATACTTTTGAAAATCTTGGGTTTTTCCTTCCATTTTATAAATAAAAGTTCACTACTAGAATTCAAATTCAAATAATAACAATCAGTACAAACCCGTTGTAAACCATCCCAGAAATCCGGTGTCACAAGTACATGAGCGACTACTGATAAGAGAAATAAAATACAACATCCGCTCGGAATACAGTGGACGGAAAGTAAATACAGTACATTGGAAGGAACTACTCCAGCTGCGGTCGCCTCAATGATGCAGCTCACATAGTCCCAACGTCATCCATGCTGCTACGCCCAATAGGTTGCTAGAGGTATATATACCTGTGCAACAAAATGCACAGAAGTGTAGTATGAGTACGTAATCAATGTGTACTCAGTGAGTGTCCTGCCTAATCCCGAAGATGTAGAGACGAGATGGTCAACTTTGACACACTCTAATGGTCCAACGGTTATTTATTCTCAATATACATATCAAACAGTGGATTTATTTTCTAACATGATTTTTATCTAGATAGAGGAAACGAGTAAACATGTAATTCTTTCATAGGAAATTTTCCAAGATTTCTTTTCATTATTAACAAGATGATCTCGAGACAGAGTGAGGCATGTAACGACTTAAATGAGTCCAGGAAGCAATACAAGCATGCGCAAATCATACCGAGGCGACGGCCCGATCCAACATAAATAAATGTGCACTTGCTGAGGGTCGACGGCGCGCCTATAGATGCATCTATTAATCTGCTGAGGCGTTCGGCCCGTTCCAAAATAAACACACACAAACAGACAATCAGTCAAGAAGTCAACATGGGGCAATCATCCAAGAAAGGCCAATCCTCTTTAGTAATTTGAGAAAACGAAGCTTAAGTCTTTTTAGAAATCCATTTATTAATTTAAATGTGATCTATTACCTCGCTCGCGAATCATCCATGCGACGCGGTCAACATAAAACAAACAATCACCCTGCTCGCGTATCATCCATGCGACGCAGGTACACATAAGATACATGCTTAGATAGTCAATTAGAATTTTATTAGGTAATAATTATCCAAATAAACCAATTCTCTGCTTAACAATTTAGGAAATGATGTTTAATCTCTTTTTAAATTCATTTACTAATCAAGGGTGATTTAAACAATCCATGTCATCGATGGGTTCATAATTAATTCAAGTATAACATGCTGATGGGTCCTAACTACCCGGACAATAGCATAATAGTAGCTATGCACGGACTCTCGTCACCTCGTGCGTACGTAGACCCCACACATAGGAGCATATAATCATTCACTTCACCTATGGGGTAAATTACCCCTCACAAGATTAGAAAGGAGACTCACCTCGCTCCGAAGATCCGCAACCGACATTCTACATTCTTCTGGAGACTTGCACCAACGCACAATGCTCCAAAACTAGCCAACGATCATATAAATCTATTAACATATGCTCAATTATACTTCACAATCAAATTTATAATAATTCCTAACCCCAAACGAAAAGTTGACAAAAATGCCCTGGGGCCCACATGCCCGGATTCTGAAAATTCTCGAGGATAAAGGTTACCCATGACTTTAGGAACTAAAATATATAATTTCCTCTTAATTCCATACTCAAAATCGTAATCAAAATCCAAGATTTCTAATTTCCTAGGTTTTCAACCAAAACCACGAATTTACACAAATCTTCATACTTAAATCCACACGTAATTGATATATTTAACACAAAAGTGGGTAGGAAGCACTTACCTTAGCATAGCCGACGAAAATCCCTCTTTGAAGCTCTCCAACAATTTCCCCAAGCCATGAAAAATGAGAGAAATGAACTCCCAATCGCGATTTAAAACAAGCTTCTGCCACATTTCTGCTTCTGCGAAATATTACCGCTTATGTGGTTCCGCTTTAGCGGAAAAACAAGCCGCTTCTGCGACTACCACTGAACCCCCCATTTTCGCTTTTGCGATCTTCCCTCCGCAGATGCGGTCCCGCTTCTGCGGATCCTTGACCGCATCTGCGGTCTCTAAGACTCGACCATAAACCGCTCCTGCGGCTCCCATTCCGCTTTCGCGGAGCCGCTTTTGCTGTCCCTTTTCCGCAGAAGCGGAAATACCAGCAACCTCAGCTTTCTCTCAAATCCATTTTTCGATCCGTTAACCACCAGGAATCCACCCGAGGCCCCCGGGACTCCAACCAATCATACCAACAAGTCCCAAAACACATTACGGACTTGCTCAAGGCCTCAAATCACATCAAACAATGTTAAAATCATCGATCGACATCCAATCCAAGCTTTATGATCTTTGAACTTTCCAACTTCTATTTCTGATGCTTAAGCCTATCAAATCACGTCCGATTGACCTCAAATTTTGCACACAAGTCATATTTGACATTATGGACCTACTCCAACTTCCAAAATCGGATTCTGACCCCGATATCAAAAAGTCAACCTCCGGTCAAACTTCCCAAAACCTTCAAATTTCTATCTTTAGCCAAATGGCTTCAAAATGACCTACGGACCTCCGAATTCACTTCCGATCGCGCTCCCAACTCTAGAATCACCATACAGAGCTATTCCCACACTCAGAATCCCAAACGGAAATCGATAACACTGAAATGCACTTCAAGCCAAACTTAAGAAATTTCTTCCAAAATGCTAACTTCCACAATAGGCGCCAAAACGCTCCCGGGTCATCCAAAACCCGATCCGGGCATACGCCCAAGTCCGATATCATCATACGAACTTGCTGGAACCTTAAAATGCCGATTTCGAGGTTGTTTACTCAAAATTCCAATCCTAGTTCATTCTTTCAACTTTAAGCTTCTTAAATGAGAATTTTCATCTAAATCTAACTCCAATCTTTCTGAATTTAAATTCCGACCATGCGAACAAGTCACAATTCCTGAAATGAAGTTTCTCATGGCCTCAGACTACTAAACAACGCGCTAGGGCTCGAAACGACCGGTCAGGTCGTTACATTTTCTCCCACTTAAACATACGTTCGTCCTCGAACGTGCTGAGAACTACACTGGAGTAGTCTGGAATCACTATTTAGCACCTCAAGAGCCTTCCCGTGCTATCACAACCCAGTTAAGCACATTATCTCGATAAGTTCTGAAGATACTCCCTTTTATTCAAGTAATTAAGTCTTAGAGCCCAATTCCAACATCCGAAATTCTATGCCAGGCATGTTTCCAACATACGATCACCGAATCAATCACTATACGCTGTACTCAAACATGACTGCATAACTCCGCTGAATTCACACTTTGCATAACTTTACTCATAGGACCACAATAACATTTCTGTTTGAATTAATCAAAATTCCACGAATCTGATGCTCCCATTGCACCTCATGACCTACATAGGTCTTACTCTAACTATTACAATACCGCCACGACGGATGAGATGTCGAAATTCGTAATCAACTGCCGAGTCAACCAATCATCGAGTCCATACTTCTAACAAGAAACATTACCACATTCTGAACCAAATAATGATCTTCGCCCCTTAATATACTTCATATAATCAGATTGTACTGATCCTAAATTCCACAACCTCATCTTACCCGGTACGAACTGCTCAGGCAATAAGCCACTCTGAATGCGATCGAAAGTTCGATATGACTCCACAATGTGCCAATAGGTCACCAATCCGAACACAACACAAATGGAAATCGAACTCTGGAAGGAATTACCTAACCCCCGTGCTAATATGGACTTTCCTTAGAAGATAGAAAGCGAAACACACGAAAAACACATAGAGGACCAGATTTGACATCACACTGTTGCGGCGCGCAACCCGATCCAATGAAATACCCATGGCGGCGAGCCACCCGATCCACACATATATCTCACATAAGGAGATTGCACTTCGAGCTAAATCTGCTCGTTACAATAAAAATATCGAATTTTGATCATAAGCACGCTAAGTGAATAATACCATCCCTGAGAAAACACATAGCGCGATAGGCTACAAAACTCAAGCACAACTGAGGTGCGATACAAAATCTAAATCTCAAGAGCGATCCTGCTCACCTAACATCATCGCAACGCGGAACCTCAACACATACATAATTTCTTAGGTCATCTCAAAACTCACAAGGCGCAATGCATCACTACCTGGGATAGTTGATGACAAAATAACACCTCGATTGTTCCTCCATAGGGAACGCTCACTGAAATGAACACAACTGGCCTGATACAAAGCCATGTTCACAAATAAATCAATCCACCAATCTCAAGCCGATCCTGAACATATCAAATTAAGACTATGACCTTTCAAGGGTCCATACTAATAGTTCCTTTTTCTCATAACACACGAGAACAACCGTCATAACCGGAGCAAACCTCCTCGGTTCATAACCCAATAAACAAGGTGCCCTCCAGGCGTAAATTTTCAAGGGAATGATATTACCCAAATTCCTAATACTTGATTTAATTCTTTAGTCAAACAAGTGGCTACATGCCACACTGGTACAATCTTCCCGTGGAACACGTTCCCACAATCTTCCGAAATAAATAACGGGTCCGCACATCTAAACCATCGGATGCACTAACGCTGAAAAGCGATCCAAAATCCTTAACCAGGATGCAAAACCTCTTCCTCAAAACATCGATCTCAGGTGACGCTGAGGACAGTTCCAATTTACTCTAATCATTAAACCCTTTCCTTGCTCATCCGAGCTCGTGACATCCTTGTCAACATTGAACTGCAACCTTGATCCTCACTTCATATTTCCATGCTACTCACTGCACCCAACGTGCCAATATACGATAGAACACGATATTTTCATCATAACTCCAAAATCATTAATATTTTAACACTTCAGCATATACGAACTTTCCACTTAACTCACTTCAGGAGAATCATAGCAATACACAAGTAATTTTCCATAACCGTAGAATGTGCAAATCTGCAAGTAGTGGTCCAAGCCACCATAGCCCTTCCGGAATCTGCTTCCACATAACAAGACACAATAGAATAATGCCCCTGATAAATCATCAATCACGGCGGCGACAGGCCTCACACATACCCTCACAATTTATACACATAACTTGACTTCGTGGACCGAACTGATCACTGACCCCAATATGCCAATTCAACTATGGCTAGTCAATTTACCTTCTTCCAATTACTCCCTGCTTGCCTTAAAAATAAGACTAACTCCATTCAACACATAACATACTCCATCTACACTCACCCCGAGTGTCCTTGAATCACGAGACCAGGCTGTCTCAAATTCCTCGAACTATTTCATATCTTTCAGATGCTACACCACAAGTCAAAATTTCATAAAACATTCAGTGTCTCTTCCTATAAACTGCTACAAAGCTTGATTCTTAACTGTACTTATAGGCTCGAAATCATCGGGCACCACACTTTAACTTCTGAATTCACTGGGACCATTATTGAGAGCCACCCACTCTGACTTGGTCCCGAACATAACTCACTCCATAGATCTTATAACACACGAATACTCTCTCGACGAGGCACCTGGCAAAAATCACTTTCTCTAAAACTTGTATCCATACAAGGCATAAATCCTGAACCTTTTTCCAAGTACGGACATGAGCCAATAAGGCCAACCATCGCATGCCTCCAACAATTTATTTGCTCGAATTACCACTTATGGTCTTTTCTCATAGCTGAAATAATCCATCAATATGCAAATAACCAGAAATCACGCAAGTAATTAATCATACAGCCCAATCATAAGCGGTGGGACTCTCCCACTTAGCTTGAAGCCATCATTCCACCATTCTTGAGTTTGCCCGCCCTTTTTACCTCTTATTGACATAACCTCGCACCATAAGTTATCAAAATTTCTCGGAATCTTCCTGTAAATCCTCGTCTTTCATATTCTGAGACATCATCCACATTCGCACGACCGATCTCTTTGTTGAACAACCTATATAATTCCTTGCAGAAGCTTCGCCAACCACACGATCGCTAATCTGCTCACGGGGAATAACCCACTTAGGGGAATCACCTCCCGACATCTTCCCCCGCCGCTGCACGGGGTACATACACTGTGACACCAATAGCCCATCCTGAGTCCGAGCTCACCTTCCAGCCGCACAAGTCCATTCGCCCCTCGCGGACTTCAATTAAATGTACGGCAACATCCTTCCAAATTCAGGGTTATGCTGCACCCTCCTCCATTTCAAGCAGCTCCTTTCCGCCATATCAAACTCTTGCCGCATACTAGCCCATACTTCCAATCATACCCGCAGACTTCAATCACCAATCATTAAAATCTCCCAACCCGATCCAAACTCTTTTAAGGCGCGTAGTCATCATACTACCAAGCCCATATGCACACCCGCCACTCTCCCACTTTGGCGGAACTCATCTCCTTAATCAGTCACTCGACCTTGCTCCTCATACTTGGCCTTCTAGAAATTTTAAGCACCGCCTGGCACTTCCCACATGTCCTTCCTCATACTTTGCTGCTCCATTGTTGCCTCAAATAAAATCTATCTTTGTAGCACTTGAACCCACCATTGCTACTAACTTTAAACCCTTCCAAAGGTCATCTTTATCGAGCCGTCAACATTAGAAATTCTGATTCGATCTTAAACCACTGCACCATGCGATATCTGACAGTCGTATCTTCAATACTATTTCACAATATCTTGCCCCAAGGCGAATTGTAGCAGATCATAACACTGACAAGCTTAAAGCGTTCAATTAGGACAACAACACCCCATATGGAGGAGAACTCCACCACGCTTGCAATTACCACATTTCATTACTTCCACCAGTCCCCATCTGGCCATCCTTAGTTCGATTGACTTTCCCCTACCGGGAATAAAATATTGACTCCCTTGATTACACGCTGAGTAAACCTTCCTTCAATTCATTCACTGCCCCGACACGTGGGCAAACACCATACCATTACAACAACACTACGAAATAATTGTTCATAAGCATCATGGCAACATGTGCCTAGCCTCAAGGCTCTTAGAAGTTCTGTTACTGAGCTGAAACAATAGAATATCCCTCCAGAATGCGACTATAATAGTCTAATCAACTATACCGGGAAATTATCCCTCACCACATTTGTAGTGCCATTACAATCCTTCAATTTTCAATTTATAACAAGTGCTCGCGTAAGATTGAGTAGGAAGAAATCGAAGGCATACGCCTTAAAGGAATTGAACCGCATGATAAACAAATCAAGAAGGGAAGTACTCCTAACAGTCCTACAGCCTCCTGAGGATAAGTACAGACGTCTCCGTACCGATCCGCAAGACTCTACCAGACTTGCTCATGACACGTGAGACCAATGGTAACCTAGTGCTCTGATACCATGTTATCACGACTCAAAATCCATTGAGGGTCGTGGTGGCGCCAGACACCTCTGTCAGGCCAGCCAACTAACTTATCAATAAATTCCACTTTTAATACTTTTGAAAATCTAGGGTTTTTCCTTCCATTTTATAAATAAAAGTTCACTACTAGAATTCAAATTCAAATAATAACAATTAGTACAAACCCATTGTAAACCATCCCAGAAACCCGGTGTCACAAGTACATGAGCGAATATTGATAAGAGAAATAAAATACAACATCCGTCCGGAATACAGTGGACGGAAAGTAAATACAGTACATTGGAAGGAACAACTCTAGTTGCGGTCTCCTCAATGATGCAGCTCACCTAGTCTCAGCGTCATCCATGCTGCTACGCCCAATAGGCTGCTAGAGGTATATATACCTGTGCAACAAAATGCACAGAAGTGTAGTATGAGTACGTAATCAACGTGTACTCAGTGAGTGTCCCGCCTAATCCCGAAGGGGTAGAGACGAGATGGTCAACTTTGACACACTCTAGTGGTCCAACGGTTATTTATTCTCAATATACATATCAAACAGTGGATTTATTTTCTTAACATGATTGTTATCCAGATAGAGAAAATGAGTAAACAAGTAATTCTTTCATAAGAAAATTTCCAAGATTTCTTTTCATTATTAACAATATGATCTCGAGCCAGAGTGAGGCATGTAATGACTTAAATGAGTCCAGGCAGCAATACAAGCATGCGCAAATCATACTGAGGCGACGGCCCGATCCAACATAAATAAATGTGCACTTGCCGAGGATCGACGACGCTCCTATAGATGCATCTATTAATCTGCCGAGGAAATCGGCCCGTTCCAAAATAAAAACACGCAGACAGACAATCAGTCAAGAAGTCAATAGGGGGCAATCATCCAAGAAAGGCCAATCCTCTTTAGTAATTTGAGAAAATGAAGCTTAAGCCTTTTTAGAAATCCATTTATTATTTAAAATGTGATCTATTACCCCGCTCACGAATCATCCATGCGACATAGTCGACATAAAATAAACAATCACCCTGCTCGCGTATCATCCATGCGACGCAGGTACTCATAAGATACATGCTCAGATAGTCAATTAGAATTTTATCAGGGAATAATTATCCAAATAAACCAGTTCTCTGCTTAACGATTTAGGAAATAATGTTTAATCTCTTTTTAAATTCATTTACTAATCAAGGGTGATTTAAACAATCCAAGTCATCGATGGGTTCATAATTAATTCAAGTATAACATGCTGATGGGTCCTAACTACCCGGACAATAGCATAATAGTAGCTACGCACGGATTCTCGTCATCTCGTGCGTACATAGCCCCCACAAATAGGAGCATATAATCATTCACTTCACCGATGGGGTAAATTCCCCCTCACAAGATTAGGAGACTCACCTCGCTCCGACGATCCGCAACCGGCATTCTACATTCTTCCAGAGACTTGCACCAACGCACAATTATCCAAAACTAGCCAACGATCATATAAATCCATTAACATACGCTCAATTATACTTCACAATCCAATTTATAATAATTCCTAACCCTGAACGAAAAGTTGACAAAAATGCCCTCGGGCCCACTTGCCCAGATTCCGAAATTTCTCGAAGATAAAGGTTACCCATGACCTTAGGAACTCAAATATATAATTTCCTCTTAATTCCATACTCAAAATCATAATCAAAATCCAAGATTTCTAAATTCCTAGGTTTTCAACCAAAACCACAAATTTACACAAATCTTCATACTTAAATCCACACATAATTGATATATTTAACACAAAGGTGGGTGGGAATCACTTACCTTAGCATAGCCGATGAAAATACCTCTTTGAAGCTCTCCAACAATCGCCCCAAGCCATGAAAAATAAGAGAAATGAACTCCCAATCGCGATTTAAAACAAGCTTCTGCCTCCAAATATTTCCGCTTCTGCGGAAATATTACCACTTTGCGGTTCCGCTTTAGCGGAAAAACAAGCCGCTTCTGCGACTACCACTGAACTCCCCATTTTCGCTTCTGCGATCTTCCCTCCGCTGATGCGGTCCCACTTCTGCGGATCCTTGACCGCATCTGCGGTCTCCAAGCCACGACCATAAACCGCTCATGCGGCTCCCATTCCACTTCTGCGGGGCCGCTTTTGCGGTCCCTTTTCCGCAAAAGCGGAAATACCAGCAACCTCAGCTTTTTCTCAAATCCATTTTTCGATCTGTTAACCACCCGGAATCCACCCGAGGCCCCTGAGACTCCAACCAATCATACCAACAAGTCCCAAAACACATTACGGACTTGCTCGAGGCCTCAAATCACATCAAACAACGTTAAAATCATCAATCGACCTCCAATCCAAGCTTTATGAACTTTGAACTTTCCAACTTCTATTTCTGATGCTTAAGCCTATCAAATCACGTCCGATTGACCTCAAATTTTGCACACAAGTCATATTTCACATTACGGACCTACTCCAACTTCCGGAATTAAATTTCGACCCCGATATCAAAAAGTCAAACTCCGGTCAAACTTCCCAAAACCTTCAAATATCTATTTTTAGCCAAATGGTTTCAAAATGACCTACGGACCTCCGAATTCACTTCTGATCGTGCTTCCAACTCTAGAATCATCGTACGGAGTTATTCCCAGACTCAGAATCCCAAACGGACATCGATAACACTGAAATGCACTTCAAGCCAAACTTAAGAAATTTATTCCAAAATGCTAACTTCCACAGTAGGTGCCAAAATGCTCCCGGGTCATCAAAACCCGATCCGAGCATATGCCCAAGTCCGATATCATCATATGAACCTGCTGGAACCTTCAGATCCTGATTCTGAGGTCGTTTACTCAGAATTCCAATCCTAGTTCATTCTTTCAACTTTAAGCTTCTCAAATGAGAATTTTCATCTAAATTTAACTCCGATCTTCCTGAATTTAAATTCTGACCTTGCGAATAAGTCACAATTCCTGAAATGAAGCTACTCATAGCCTCAAACTGCTGAATGACATGCTAGGGATCGAAATGATCAATCGGGTCGCTACATCAAAGGTCCATGCCCCCAGAAAATAGAAGCTGGGGCAATTTGTTTTGAAAAAAAAAAGAGAAAAGAAAAAAAATAAAAAGAGAAAATAGAAAGAAAGATGAAAATAGTCTAGGCTAGATGTTTGAACTAGGTTCGACCTGATTCCTTAAAGAATAAGGATACGTAGGCAGCCTCACGGTTCGGTCCAACCAAATAAGAATTCAAAGAAAAAGGGAAAAAAATTCAAAAAAAAATCCCCAATAGCTGAAACTGGGGTGGATATTTTATTCCACTTCTAAAAGAGTCAATTCCAAGAGTTGTAAGTCCATAACCCCTCATTTGGAGTTTACTTTGAGCCTTCATGTCGACCTTTCTTTTCAACCCTATCCAAAAAAAACTCCCAATTAAAGACCTCCCGATATGCCTTCAAGAATGCCAAGACAAGCATGCAATGAGCAACGGTTGTCACACGACATAGAACGCTGTCAAGTTCTCACACAAGGAAGCAAAGCAAAAAAAGAGAGAGTCTTGCTAGTGAAAACCCTCACGGGCACTGTAAGTCGATGGTAAGTTTGAATAAATGAGAGGTTTGTTGGTGAAAATTTCTCGGGGCAGCACTAGTCGAAAGTGAGACATGAAGTTGATACAAAGATTGGTAAGAACAAGCCCGACTTCAAAGTCATAGTAACACAAGACAATTCACTGAATGGATTTTGGCTCTACCGGAGGAGTCTGAAATCAACAACGTGTAACTGCTTGGGCATTGAGTGTTCCGCTACTTGAGGAAGTATGTGAGAGTATCGATGTTGAGCAGAAGTGGGGTTAAAGCAGCCAACAACGCATCCCCACGACGGTACGGAAAAATCAATGGAACCGGGGGAAACACAGTCCAGAGAAAAAAATGTCAGTTAGAATGGTAAAAGGAAAGATTAGACATGTTTGATAGATCAGGCCATTGAGTCCAAAATGCATGTCATGATCATTAAGATTGGTTATTAAAAAAAGAAACTAGAAAAAAAAACTCTTCCTTCTGTCCTTCTGACATGGGGCATTTCTTGTTAATATTCGTTTCTTTGCATCATTGTGTCCTTCACTCTGAGTCAGTACTTGCCAAAATAAGCAAGAAAAGATTTCAAAATCTGCTACCAGCGTTTCAATTGCACAAAGTAAATTTGGCCAGCACACTTGGTTTGTTATTGTCGTTGTGCCTTGAGGATTCATGCAAAAGCTGCCCCAAAAGACTCTTGTCAACCTACTTGGTGCAAGCAAAGATAACTTGTGATATTTTCTCTGACAGACAAATTGCTCAAAAAGCAAGAAGTCATTCAAGATATCAGAAAGGTCACCTGAGCAAAGAAATCCAGTGGGGATAAGGTTGATTGAGACACAAATACAAGTGGTACTAGGTGTGGAACAATTAGGGTTGACGCAGAGCAAAAGTTTCTTGAAACTGACTCAAACTGATCAAGTAAAAGCCAAGCTGCTCAAGGCCACAAAACGACCACCACTTTTCAAAACTGACAAAATTTTCTTTGTTTGCAACAGGAACAAAGCAGTGCAAGGAATGTAGTTTAAAAAAAAGAAAAAAAGAAGGGAAAAGAAAAATAGAAAAACAACAACAAAAAAAGAGAAGAAAAGGAAGAAGAAGAGAAGAGCCGACAAAGGGAATTTCTCAAATCTTTGCCTTTATTTGTCTGCATGTGCATAAAATCTTGCCATTGTTTTCACATTTTTCCTCCTAGGATAAAAAGTCCTAGTCTGATGGATTTTCCTCCCGATCAAAATCTTAGTTTGATGAATCTTTCTCCTAAGATAGAAGACCTAGTCTGATGAACTTTCTCCTAGGATCAAAATTTTAGTCTGATGAATTTTTCTCCTAAGATAGGAAACCTAGTCCGATGAATCTTCTCCTAGGATAAAAATCTTAGTCTGACGAATTTTTCTACTAAGATAACAAAAAAAGGACCTAGTCTGATGAATTTTCTCCTAGGATCAAAATCTTAGTCTGATGAATCTTTCTCCTAAGATAGGAAACCTAGTCTAATGAATTTTCTCCTAGGATAGAAATCTTAGTCTGATGAATCTTTCCCCTAAGATATAAGACCTAGTCTGACGAATTTTCTCCTAGGATAATTTGAAGAAGAAAAAAAAAGCGTTGGGGCAGTTTGTTTAAAATAATAATTTTCTCAAAAGAAAAAAAAATGATGATGATTTTTCTAAAAAAAATAGAAAAAAAATCCTTCTTGGTTTATTTTAGCATAGGTACACAATTCAGTAGTATCACTTTTTCAACATAGGGTCTCACTCCCTAGATGATGCCAGCATAACCTGGAAATCTTTTCCAACATAGGGTTTCCACTCCCTAGTTGATTTAATTTTAGATATAGGGTCTCTACTCCCTAATATTTTTTTCCCAAGGATACACAACCCCTATTTTAATTGCTTTCAATAAATAAGTAGTTTAGATTTTGTTACAAATAACTCACGAAATTTTCCTAGTGAAAACTGGGGTAGAAAAATTTCATTCGTTTGTTTGTTTTTGGTGTCTGAGCAGGTTTTACCTCGAGACACAGGGTTCGAGATGACCAAAAGAATGATTCTCAATCGAGAATAAAGAAAAAGAAGAAAAAAAAAGAAGTGAATCCAAATGCAGAAGTTAATGGAAGATGTGAGCAGCTCAAGACAGGGTTGAGTTCACAGGCTCTGCATTCCCGTCATGGTTTGAAAAGTTGAAGAAGATTGAACCAATACCTGCAGCTAACAAGCATCAAGATTCAGATCAGGGTCCGCATGAAGAACCAACCAGGACTCAAGATCAAGCTTCAGAAGACTCATAGATAGGAATCTTGTAACTCGTAGCTGATAGGCTTAGTTAGTCTTTTTCAATTTTGATTTTTGATGTAATAACGGTAATGCGGACCGGAACCTCAGCGGAACGGCACCTCGATCGGCTCTCCACCTTGGTAATCCATCACCTCATTCACTTCTGAACTACACGTGGCCTGATTCCTTTATAGCCAAGGATATGTAGGCAACTCAGATACCAGGGTTCGGTCACATTCTCCTCTTTTAGCTTTTGGTATCTCCAAATAAGGGTCGGGTCAAAAATATACACACCATATACACTCTACACACAATCAGCCGCAGTACACAACATACATGACTCCCCACTCCCCTTTCATCTTCTTCTAAAAAACTAAAAAAACAGAGAGAACCCGTTAGTTTCTTCTTTCTAATTATGGATTCTACTTTTCCGAAATCTTCCTTTGTTTTGTTTCTATGATATCCGAAAAATCAAAAAACACAAAGAATAGATTCTGGAATTTCTTCCTCATTTTTCGATTTTGCTGTTCAAATATGGGAATCGACTGAGTTTGGAGTCCATCAAGTTTTCCTGTGTGGTTCGAGTCGTCGAAGATTCGGAGTTTCTGGCTTGTTTTCCGGTCGGGTTTGTCCGTTGCTTAGCTTCCTTGACATTCACTTGGATTGACAGATTCTCCTGTTATTTTCCTGCAATTGGGTATGTGATATTTTACTTGTGACTCTTATCGAAAATATACATGAAGATCTGGAGTGTTCCTGCTGTATCTATGCCTAAATCTGTCAATACTTGATCTCGTGTTGATGATTGAGATTAATTATCTATTTTTTCTTTTTTTTTAAGTTTGATTTGAAATTATTACCTACCTGTGTTTGATTACTACCTGAACAACGAATATATTTCATTAAGCTTATTGAGGTTTACCATTTCTTAAATTGATGCATGAGACTGTGGTGATAGCATGTTAAGGCACAAGTGCAAATAACTACTTGTTGAGTTAAATTTGCATATCTGTCTACCGCTGATTCTCTTTAACTAGAGGAGAAGATTTTATATGGCAGTACATCTATATTTTAAATGATATAAGCAAATATATAATTTATTGCATATAAATCACACATTCCTTCTAACTGACTCAGTACTATTCTTTGGTTAAGAGAAGGGAGAGGAAGACAATTTGTTGATGGTTTCAAATAAGTGGAAAGGGGTCATGGTTTGACAAACCTTGAGAAAGAAAATATTAGCCAGGATTAGGAAATGGATCAAGGACGTGGAACGGGAGGTTAAAAGAAATACAATTGAGTCATAGTGCTAATTAATTAAGTTCTTAGAGAATAACAGCTCATTTTAGGATATTCCTTAAGATAATTTTAGGTGCGCCACGCCAAATAAAATCACAAATTGCGTGGTACTCTTTAAATACTTCTATAAACATATCTAGAACTCGGGACATGCCATTTAGCAAATTTTCATGGCCTCCCGCAAAGTTAACAACACGTTAGTTGCTTTAGGCGCGTTCTTTAATAATTTTACCTTCTTAAACTCGGGTGTGCATTTCATGTGACCCAAATCCAAATCTCAAAATGTTGAATAAGACATGTACGGGATTGCGGGTGAATTTCATGTGATGCAATCCAAAGACATGCTTTAAACAACGTTCAACGTTTTTTAAAAGTTGAATAAAAGCGGTTAAAAGCTAAAATTTGCACATAGGTTCAAAATGTATTAAAATCAGCTAATTAAGTCGAATATAATAGTTGAGCGACCGTGCTAGAACCACGGAACCTGGGAATGCCTAACACCTTCTCCCGGGTTTACAGAATTCCTTACCCGGATTTTTAGTTCGCGGACTGTTAAACAGAGCCAACCTTTTCCTCGTTTCGGGATTCAAACCGGTGACTTGGGACACCATAAATCTCCCAAGTGGTGACTCTGATTTTTAATAAAAATGAATCTCGTTTCGATCGTCACTTTAAATTGGGAAAAAACTCCCTTTATTATATTCCTTTTCGGGGATGTAGTAAGGAAAAAGGAGGTGTGACAGTCGTTTACTGAAAATTCCAACCCTAATCCATTCTTTCAACTTTAAGCTTCCGAAACTAGAATTCTCCTTCCGAATTAACTCTGAACTTTCTGATATTTAATTCCGACCACGCGTACAGGTCATAATACCTGAAATGAAGCTGTTCGTGGCCTCAGACTGCTGAACGGAGCGATATGACTCAAAACGACCGGTCGGGTCGTTACATTCTCTCCCACTTAAACATACGTTCATCCTCGAACGTGCTGAAAACTATACTAAAGTAGTCTGAAATCGTTGTTTAACTTCTCGTGCACCTTCTCGTGCCATCACAACTCAGTTGAGCACATCAGCTTGATCAATCCTAAAGATATTCCCTTTTGTTCAAGCAAATAAGCTTTAGAGCCCAATTCCAACATCCGGGATTCTATGCCCGACCTGTTCCCACCATAAGATCACCATATTAATCACTACACGTTTTACCCAAATATGACTGCATAACTCTGCTGAATTCACACTTGCATCACTTTACTCACCGGACCAAAATAACATTTTCTGATCAACTTAGTCAAAATCCTATTAATCTGATGCTCCCATTGCACCCCATGACTTACACAGGTCTTACTCCAACCTTTACAATATCGCCACGACGGAAGAGATGTGCAGAAATTCATAACCAACTGCCGAGTCAACAAATCATTCGGTCTATACCCCTAACAGAACCATCACCTCATTCAGGACCAAATAATGGTCTTATCTCCATAATTTACTTCATATACTTAGATTGCACTAATCCTAGATACAAAAATCTTGCCTCACCCAGTACGAACTGCTCAGGCAATAAGCCACTCCAGACGTAATCAAAAGTCTCATACGATGCCACAATGTGCCAACTGTCCACCAATTCGAACGCGATTCGAAAGGAAAGCGAACTCTGGAAGGAATTACCTAACCCACTCACTAATATGGACTTTCCTTAGAAAACAGGAAGAAAGGCACCCAAAATAGCTTATAGAAAACTATACTTAACATCACACTATTGCAGCATGCAACCCGATCCACACATAGATCTCACATAAGGAGATGCATATCGAGCCAATTTGCTCATTACAACAAAATACCGAATATCAGTCATAAGAATGCTAACTGCATAATCACATCCCTAAGGGAACATATAGCGCCATAAGCTACAAAAACTTAAACACAACTGAGGTGCGATATACAATCTGAATCTAAAGAGTCATCTTGCTCATAATATATCATTTCTACGCGGATCCTCAACATATAAGAAATTCCTCAAGCTGTATCACAACTCACATGGTGAAGTGCATCACTACATGAAATATCTAGCAACAAAATAACACCCTGACTACTCCGTAAGGAGCGCATTACTGAAATGAACACAACTGGCCTAACATAGAGCCCAAATTCATTTTTAAACCCATCCACCGACCTCAAGTCGATCCTGATCATATCAAACTAAGCCAATAAACTTTCAAAGGTCCATACTAATTTCCCTCTTCTCATAACACACAAGGACAACCATCATAACCGGAGTACTCATCCATAGTCCTCAACTCAGTAATGGAGTGCCCTACAGGCATATATCCTCAACTTATCGATATCATCACAAATCTTCATACTTGGTTTAATTTCTTTAATCAATCAAGTGACTACATGCCACACTTATATGATCTTCCTGTGGGACTCGCTCCCATAACCTTTCGAAACACATAACAGTTCCACACATCCAAACCATCGGCCTCACCAACGCTGAAAAGAGATCAAGAATCCCTAACCAGATACAAAGCCTTTTTTTTCACAAAACACCAATCTCAGGTGATGCTGATGACAATACCACTTACTTTAAACATCGCAACTCCTTTCGTGCTCATCCGAGCTCGTGACATCCTTGTCATCACCGAACTTGCAACCTTGATTTTTCACTTCAACTCCCATACTAGTCACTGCACCCAACATGCCAATGCACGATTGAACATCACCCTTATCATAATCCAAAACTGCTAATAGGTCAACACTTCATCACATAAAAGCTTTTCATTGAACTCACTTCAGGAGAAACTTAGCAACACACAGGTAAATTCTTATAACCGTGGAAATACACAAATCTCTAAGTAGTGATCTAAGGCACCATAGCCCTTCTGAAATCCACTTCCACATAACAAGCTATAACAGTAGGATGCTTCAGAATAATACCAATTACGGCGGCTAACAAGCCTCATACACACCACCACAGATTACTTGCATAACTTAATCATGCTGAAAGAGCTGATCTCTACCACCAATATGCCAACTAAATTATGGCTAACCAATCTATCTTCTTTCGAACCACCCCAATTGCCTTAGAAATAATACTAATTCCATCTAACACATAACATACTCTATCTGCACTCATCTGGAGTGACCTTGAATCACGAGACCATGCTGTCTCAAATCCCATGAACTGTCTCATATCTCTCAAATGCTATACCGCAAGTTAAAATATCATAGAACATTCTGGGCCCCTTCTCATAAGCTGCTACAAAGCTTGATCCTTAACGGTACTTATAGGTTCGAAATCATTAGGCACCACACTTTATCTTTTGAATTTCACTAGGAGCTGTAGAGAGCCATCCGCCATGACTTGGCCCCGAATATAATCAATTCCATAGATCTTCTAGCATATGGATGCCCCATTGGTGAAGCACCTGGCAGAATCACATCCCTGGGAACCCGCATTTTTACAAAGCACAATCCTAAATCCTTCCCCAAGTTTGAACATGGGCCAATAAGGCCGACGATAGCCCACTTTTAATAATCGCCTTGCTCAAATTACCACTTATGGTCCTTTCCCGTAGCTGAAATAGCCCATCGATATGCTAATAGCCAAAAATCTCACAAGTAGTCAACCATGCAACCCAATCATAAGCGGTGGGACTCTCCCATTTATCATGAAGCCATTATTTCACAAATCTAGAATTCACCCGTCCCATTTATCTCTTATTGACATAACCTTACGCGATCAACCGCCAAGGTTCTCGAAACCTCACTGTAAAACCACCTTCTTATATTCTGACTCATCAAACACATTTGCACAACCTCTCTCTTTGTTATATAACCGATTGAATTCTTCGCAGAAGCCTCACCAACCACACGACCGCTAACCTGCTCACTTGGGTAACCCACCTATAGAAAGCTCCCTCCGGGATCTTCCAACTCTGCTGCACGGGGTATGATCACTATGACATCAGTAACCCATCCTAAGTTTGACCTCGCTCTCTAGCTGCACATGTCTATTTACCCCTCGTGGACATCAATTAAATGTGCGGTGATATTCTTCCAATTCAAAGTTATGCTGCATCCCCCTTTCTTTTAAGCAGCTCCTTTTCGTTATCTCAAACCTCCTGCCGCATATTACCCCATACTTCAAACCAGATCCGTAGACCCCAATCACCAATCACTAAAATTCTCACTTTGACACTAACTCTTCTTAAGGCGCATAGTCCTCCTACCACCAAGACCCTACGCAGCTCCGGCACTCTCCCACTTTGGGAAAACTCACTTCCTTAATCAACTGCTCGACCTGCACTTCTTATACCTGGCCTTTTAGAAGTTTAAAACTCTGCCTGGCACTTCCCACATGCCTTGCTCATCTTTTGCTACTCAGTTGTTGCCTTAATAAAATTATCTTCATAGCACTTGAATCCACAAATTGCTACTAACTTTAAACCCTTCCAAAGGTCATCTTTCTCAAGCTATCAATACTATAACTACCAATTCAACCCTGAACCACCTTGGTTCGCTACATCTAACTGTTGCTTCTTCAGTACCGACCTGCAATATCCTGCTCCATAGGCGGATTATAGGAGATCATAACACCAACAAATCTAGTACATCCAACAAGGACAGCAACACCTCACCATATAAGAAAACTCCACCATGCTTGCAAATACCAAGTCTCATTACTTCCACCAGTCCACATCCGACCATCAATAGTTTGACTGCCTTTCCCCTACCGGGAATAAAATACTGAATCTCTTGATTATGCATTGATTAAACCTCACTTCAAGTCATTCACTACCCTGACATGTATACAATCATCCTTCCATCATATCACTACTGTGCAACATTCGTCCATAAGCATCATGGCAACTTGTGCCTTACCTTAGAGCTCTAAAAAGTATCGATGCTGAGCCGAAACAACAAAATATCCCTCCACAGGGTGACGATAATAGCTCAAATAACCTCGCAGGGAGAAATACCCGCACCACGTTCGTAGTGCTATTAAAATTCTTCATTTCTCGATTTATAACAAGCGCTTCGCATCGCATAAGATTGAGTAGAAATGAGAAAAAGGCATAAGCCTTACAGGAATCAAATCGCACGATAATGAATCAAGAAAGGAAGTACTCCTAACTGTCCTGCAGCCTCCCGAGGATAAGTACAGACGTCTCTGTACCGATCCGCGAGACTCTACTAGGCCTGCCCATGACATGTGAGACCCTAGGAACCTAGTGCTCTGATACCATGGTTTCATGACCCAAAATCCACTATGGGTCATGGTGGCGCCGGACACCGCTGTTAGGCAAGCCAACCAAGAATGCATAATTAAATTCCATTTTTTAGTATTTGCGGAAATCATTTTTCTTATAAATTAACTATTAGATAATAAAAATTTTACAAAAATGAACATAAAGTCGATAAAAGACTTTATACTGAATAATTCAACAATCTCCTAGAACCCGGTATCACAAGTGCATGAGCATTTACTGATAGGGAAATAAAATACAACATCCGTCTGAAATACAGTGGATAGGAAATAAATACAATATGCTGAAAGGGACTACACTAGCTGCGGGTCGCCTCGAATAATGCAACTCACCTAGTCCCAGAATCATCCGCACTGCTACGCCCAGTATGCTGCTAGAGATACATCTACATGTGCAACAAAAATGCACAGAAGTGTAGTATGAGTACGTAAACAATGTGTATTCAATGAGTATCCCGCCTAATCTCGAAGAAGTAGAGACGAGATGGTCAACTTTGACACTTACTAGGGGTCAATTGATAATATACTAAAAATGTGAGGAAATCAAGGATTTATATTGCAGTTCTAATTCACGAAGCCGGAAATAGGTAAAAACATTCAAAAAATGATCAAGGATTTTCAAGGTTTATTATCATTATCTTATCAATTTATATCAAGCCACGAAGGGCAAATTTAACATTAAAAATTCTCAAGCGATAATATAACATGCGCAAATCATACCGAGGCGATGGCCCGATCCAACAGAAATAAATTGTGCACTTGTCGAGGGTCGATAGCACGCCTATAGATGCATCTATTTAATCTGCCAAGGCATTCGGCCTGTTCCATAAATAAACATATACCCTGCTCGCAAATCATGCATGCGACGCGGGTACACATGGAGATACATGCTCAATCAGTCAATTAAGAACTTATCGAGGATATTTATACAAATAAACAATTAAGGAAAAATGACGTTTAATCTCTTTTTAAATTCATTTACTAATCCAAGGTGATTTAAGCAATTCAAGCTATCAATGGGTTCATAAATAATACAAGTATAACATGTTTTTGGATCCTAACTACCAGGACAATAGCATAATAGTAGCTACGCACGGACTCTCGTCACCTCGTGCATACGTAGCCCCCAAAAGTAGGAGCACATAATCAATTATTACACCTATGGGGACATTTCCCTCTTACAAGATTAGAAAGGAGACTCACCTCGCTCCGAAGATCCATAACCGGCATTCCACGCCCTTCCGAAGACTCTACTTGATGCACCACCCTCCAACACTAGCCAACGATTACGCAAATCCATTAATATATGCTCAATTATTCATTACGATCTAATTTATAGCAATTCCTAACTCCGATCCAAAAGTTGACCAAAACGCCCTCGGGCCTACATGCCCGGAATCCAAAATTTTTTGAAGGTAAAGGTTACTCATGGACTAAGGAACTCAAGTAAATAATTTTCACTAAATTCCATACTCAATATCATGGTTAAATTCCAAGAATATAATCTCTAGGTTTTTCCCTCAAAACCCCAAGTTTTCTACATAATTCATGCTTAAATCCACACATAATTGATGTATTTGACTCATAATAGGTGGGGATATCTTACCTTGTCACTGATGATGAAAACCCTCTCTTGAATCTCCCCAAAAATCGCCCAAGCCATGAAAAATGTGAGAGAAATGGCCAATTCCTGATTTTAAAACAACCTCTCTGCCTCCAGCTATTTCCGCACCTGCGGTTCCTTGACCGCTTCTGCGGTTCCTCAAGTGCGATTATAACACCGCATCTGCGGTCTCCCCTGAGCCTCCCCTTTTTGCTTTTGCGACAGCACCTCCACAGATGCAGTCTCGCTTCTGCAGAACATTGACCGCATCTGCAGTCCGCTCCAGCTGCCCCTCATTCCGCATCTGTGACCACTCTACCGTAGGTGCGGTCCCGCATCTGCAAAAATGTGACCGCATCTACAATCCCTTATCTTCTTAGCCCAAATCCACTTCTGCGAGGACACTTCTGTGGTTAGCCCACCGCAGAAATAAAAATACTAGCAACCAGATCCTTCAGCCCTCTTCCAAATTCCAAATTCGATTCTTTAACCATCCGGAATCCACCCGAGGCCCCCAGGACCCCAACCAAACACACCAACCAATCCCAAAACACATTACGGACTCGCTCGAGGCCTCAAATCACATCAAACAACGCTAAAATCATGAATCAACCTCCAATCCAAACTTAATGAACTTCAAATTTTCAAACTTCTATTTCCGATGTTTAAACCTGTCAAATCACGTCCGATTGACCTCAAACTTATCGCAGAAGTCATATTTGACATTACGGACCTACTCCAACTTTTGTAATCGGATTCCAACCTCGATATCAAAAAGTCCACTTCCGGTCAAACTTATCGAAAACCTTTAAATTTCTATCTTTAGCCGAATGGCTCCAAAATGACCTACGGACCTCCGAATTCACTTCCGATCGCGCTCCCAACTCCACAATCACCATATGGAGCTATTATCAGACTCAGAATACCAAACAGACATTGATAACACTAAAATGCACTTCAAGCCAAACTTAAGAAATTTCTTCCAAAATGCTAACTTCTACAATAGGCGCTAAAGTGCTCCCGGGTTATCCAAAACCCAATCCGAGCATACGTCCAAGTCCAAAATCATCATGAGAACCTGCTGGAACCTTCAGATCCTGATTCTGAGTTGGTTTGAAAATTCCAACCTTAGTCCATTCTTTCAACTTTAAGCTTCCGAAACAAGAATTCTCCTTCTGAATCAACTCTGAACTTCCCGAAATTTAATTCTGACCACGGGTATAGGTCATAATACCTGAAATAAAGCTATTCATGGCCTCAGACAACTGAACGGAGCGCTAGGACTCAAAACGACCGATCGGGTCGTTACAAAGGTCTTCCATGTTGATACATGGCATTCTAGAGTTAAAGAAGAAGGAATAACTTTCTTGGCGGACTTAAACAAAAGAACATGTGATTGTTTTCAGTTTCAATTTGATGAATTACCATGAATACATGAAATTGTAGCTATCGAGAAAAGAAACATCAAGAAGTCCAACTTTTGCTCACACGTGCACTTAAAGGAATCTTAGCTGAAAACATATGAAAGACAAATACATCCTGTAGGACATACTGATTCTTAGGTTGTACCAGAGAGTGTTAAGTCACAAATTGTTAAACCTCTATATTTCAAAGTGCCACCAGGTAGAAGGCAGAAGAAAAGGCATATTCCAGCTACCGTGTCATCAGAAATTACATTCAAATATGGTCGTTGCAGAAGAATTGGTCATAATAGATAGCTTGTATATACTCTCCGGTATTCTATCCATTTTCATGAAAGCATAGAGAATAGTATATATATCCACTTATGTTTATCGACTATTTTAAGTTTTTGCTATAAATTGGATTCATTTAGATTTGTAACGACCCGACTGGTTGTTTTGCTTTTTAGAACCATGTTTCCCTAAATAAAACTCTCTGTACTTGCTTTAACTAATTTACGACCTACGGAGATGGTTGGTTCAGAATTTGGAAGAGTTTGGATTGAAATATGCTTATTTGACTCCTTAGAAATTTCTTAAAAGGACTAGTTTGACTGTGGTCAACATTTCAAGCAAACGGGGCCAGATTCATGTTTTGACGGTTCCAGAGGGTCCGCCAAAAAATATGGGACCAGGGCGTATGCTCGGAATCGAATTTCGAGGTCCCTAGCCCGAGTAATGAATTTTTATTAGAAATTAATAAACTAAAATTCTATGGATTTAAAGAAACTAACTCACGATTGATCACGTTGGTATTGGGCTCGTGTTTTGGTTCTGAAGCCCAGTACAGGTCCAATATAATATTTAAGACTTGCTCGTAAAATTTGATGTCAATTCGAGTAGTTTAAGGGCATTTTGGCCCGTTAGAAGAAAATTAAGAACTTGAAGTTCATAATTTTGATTCAATTGGTTTTAGGGGGTGATTCTTAGATTTAGCGTTGTTTCGGGCATTTTGAAGGTTTGAGTAGGTCCGTTTCACGATTTTAGACTTGTCGGTATGTTCGGGCGGGGCCCGGGAGCCACGAGCGTCAATCGTACGAGGCTCGAGTGAAGTTGAAATTTTTGGAGAAGTGATGAAGCATCTGCTTATGTCGTAACCGCACAGGCAGTTGGTCGACCGCAGGTGCGGGACTGCAGAAGTGGTCCACCTATCGCAGATGCGGCCCGGGGTAGGCCAGGCCAAAATTGCATAAGCAGTTTCGAGACCGCAGAAGCGGTCGCAGCCTGCTTGGTTGTTTCCACGGGTGTGGACAATTTCTCGCAAATTCGTTCCCCTGACCGTAGATGCGGAAATCAGTGAAGCAGTGAACTTCATTTAATACGGGTTCCAAGCCATTTTTGCCATTTTTCACTTGTCCATTGGCAACTTTGGGAGATTTTGAGAGAAGACTTCCACTTAGCACTTGAGGTAAGTTTACCCCACCTATTCATAGCTTAATACTTGTATCTTAGGTATATTAAACACTAGAATTTTGGTAAAATAAAGGGGTTAGAGCAAAACCTAGGGTTTTAACAAAAGTTAGATTTAACTACCAAATTTGTTATGAAATGGATTAGAAATCATATATTATTGATCCTTAGGTTATAGAGAACAACTTCCTTCGAAAAAATTCGGAATTCGGGCAAGTGGGCTCGGGGTCGAATTCTAGGAAACTTGTGTTAATGATTGGGAAATTGTTTAAATAGTTATAATTTGATTTTATGAGCTTATATTGACTAGTTCCTACCTCATTCAACTAGTTTGGGATCATTAGGCTCCGAATTGAGGGTTTGGGCTCGTTCTTGGTATTGGAAGTGCACTTAGAGCGAGGAGAGTCTCCTTTCTAACCTTGTAAGAGGGAACTGTCCTCATAGGTATAATAATTGAGTAATTTGCTATTAAATACGAGGTCTACGTACGCACTAGGTGATGAGATTCCGTGCGTAGCTACTATTATGTTAATTTTTCGGGTAGTCGAGGACTCGTATCATGCTTTATTGGTGTATGTCTCTATATTTTCTTGCTAATGTGATCACTTAGGATATGCTAGAGACTTGGAAAGGAAAATAAGCGAATGGATACACTTGTTGGACACATGTATGAATTTACTTGGAAATATATGCGCATTCATGTGTTTTCTTGATATTAGTTGATATTTGTGGATCGGGCCGATCGCCTCGGTAGAAATAGATGCATCTATGGTTCGCGCCAGCAGTGCACAATTTATTTTCTGTGGATCGGGTCGTCGACCTCAGCATAATGTGCGCATGACATCTATGTGAAACCTCATCTATGACTTGTCCTGCTAAATATTTGAAATGTGATTGGGTGACTGCAAAATTGTTCAGAGCATGACTTGTTATCTCTTGCTACAAACTGTTGATTATCTGTGACTCCCATGCTTAGCATAAAACCTTATTATATTGTTTGACCCTAGTGGTATCAAGTCGACCTCTCGTCTACACTTCTTCAAGATTAGACAGGATACTTACTGGGTACATGATGTTTATGTACTCATACTATGCTTCTGTACTTAATTGTACAGCATCTGAGAAAGGTACATCTAGCTATCAGTTTGGTGCGCACCCTTGATTCATAGCTTGAGACTTCCACGGTGAGTTGCTCCCTTCCTATGCCGTTCAGCAGCTTGATGGAGTCTTTCTTTACTTTGTTGTCTATTCTATCTTGGACAGTAGGATAGTTTTATTCTTTTGTACATTCTACTAGTTGCCCATTACTTGTGACACCAGGTCTTGGCACACACATTAGTAGACTATTATTTTAGGGTTGTATAACTATTTTGGCACATTATTGTTCATCTCTAATTTGACTTGAGCTTTATGAATTGCTGTACTTAGTTTTTGGTACAAGTAAAAAAATGAAAACTTAATTACATATTCTGTGTTGGCTTGCCTGACAATGGTGTTAGGCGCCATCACGATCTATTTTTTGTAAATGGGTCATGACAACATGGTATCAGAGCACTAGGTTCACATAGGTCTCACGAGTCATGGGCAAACCTAATAGAGTCTTGCGGATCGGTACGGAGACGTCTTTATTAATCTTCGAGAGGCTATAGGATGTTAGGAAAAATTACTCTTTATTCATTTCCTATCGTGTAGTGGTTGGTATACTAAATTTCCCCCTTCTATTCTGTCACAGATGGTAAGGACATGCACGGCTAATGTTCCAGACCCGGGAGGAGCTGCTCCTCCCATTGCGAGAGGCTGAGGCAGACACCGGGGAAGAGCACCGGCCTGAGGTAGGGGACGAGGGCGTCCCATATTCATCCCAGTAGTACCACTAGAAGATCCTGTGGGAGATCCAATCATCGAGGAGCAGGGTAAGGTGCTTGCAGCTGAGCCCACCCCGGCAGACTTCATGACAACACCGGGATTCCAGGAGATCATGGGTCGTATGCTATGATTCACGGATACCATGACTCAAGCTGGTTTATTTCCAGTAGATCCAGCTACATCACAGGAGGAAGGGGGAGCATAGACCCCTACTGCTCAGGCTCACGATCATACATCTGCAGAGTATCAAACTGTGAGTGCACTACCCGCGGATGGGGATCAGCTAGTTGCTGCAACGATACCCGAGCCTAGAGCAGCTGCGGATGGTGACCCACTGAATCTTTTGGATAGATGGACTAGACTTCACCCTCCTGTCTTCGGGGGTGAGCTCCACAAGGATGCTCAGGACTTAATTGATAGGTGTAGGGACAGACTACACAACATGAGGATATTGGAGTTGCATGGGGTTGACTTCACTACTTTTCAGCTAGAGCACAGGACCGGCAAATGATGGCAGTCTTATATTCTGGGAAGACCAGCAGGTTCTCCTCCTATCACTTGGAGTCAGTTCACGCAGTTATTTCTGGACAGGTATATTCCACCCTCTAAGAGCGAAGAACTACGGTATCAGTTTGAGCAGCTTGAGCAGGGTCAGATGTTCGTGACCGATTATGAGGCAAAGTTTTTTGAGCTATCCCTCCATGAATTAATGATACTTCCTACTGACGCAGAGAGAGTGCAGAGGTTTGTTACAGGGTTGCATTCTGGCATCAGGGCCAACATGGCCCGAGAGGTGGAGATGAGGACTCCTTATCAGTTAGTAGTGGAGATTGCTCGGAGGATTGAAGGCTATCGTCTGAGGGGTAGGGAGCAGATGTAGTAGGATAAGAGGGCTAGGTTCTCTGAAGAGTTTAGAGGTGACCCGTCTAGGGAAAGAGGTTAGTTTGGGAGGGGACAGCCCAGCAAGCCCCCATATTCAGCACCACTGCCTACTATGGGTGCTCCAGCACATCCTTATTTCAGCGCCATGCCAAGATCTCATCGCCCACCAGCTATTTAGGGTTCCTCCGATGGGTATTTAGGCCTCAGGGTTCTTCTAATTCTTATTTCAATGTAATGTCAGAGAGTTCATATCATCCACCAACTATTCAGGCTTCTTCCAGTGGGTCTACAAGCCATCAGGTTCAGCTATCAGGGCAGTGGTGTGCCGTATCGCGGGGTTGTTTCGAGTGCCGGGACCTTGATCATATGAGTAGATACTACCCTAGGCTTCAGGGCAAGGCAGTACAGTAAGGTCAGCAGCCTATGATTATAGAATCGACTGCCCCGCCACCTAGAGGTGGAGGGCAGACTGGTAAGGGCCATCCTAGAGGTGGAGGTCACACAATAAGAGGTCAACCAACTACTACTCAGTCAGGTGGAGGCCAGCCAGCCAACGCTCCAACCATATTCTATGCCTTTCCGGCTAGGCCAGATGCATTGGCCTCAGATGCCGTCATCATAGGTATTATTTCTGTCTGCAGTAGAGATGCTTCGGTATTGTTTGATCCAGGGTCCACCTAGTCATATGTATCATCTTTATTTGCTTGTTTCCTAATTATTCCTCCTGCACCTCTTAGCATTGTTGTTCATGTGTAAACTCCTGTGGATGACTCTGTGGTTGTAGACCGAATCAATCGATCCTATATGGTTACATTCTGTGGTTTTGAGACTAGAGCAGATCTCATGTTGCTTGACATGATCGACTTTGAGATCATCCTGGGCATGGATTGGTTGTCTCCATATCACTCCATCCTAGATTTCCATGCCAAGATTGTTACTTTAGCGATGCCAGGATTTCCACGATTGGAGTGGAAGGGTACCACAGTTGATACACCTTGCCGAGTTATCTCTTTCCTAAAGGCTCGGCGGATGATCGAAAAGGGGTGTTTGGCGTACTTGGCTTATGTTTGGGACACCACCATAGAGTCTTCGATGATTGATTCGATTCCAGTAGTTCAAGAGTTCACCGATGTGTTTCCTTATGATCTTCCTGGCATGCCACCGAATCGTGATATTGATTTCTGCATTGATTTGGCTCCAGGCACCCAGCCTATATCTATCATACCGTACTGTATGTCTCCTAAGGAGTTGAAGGAGAAACTTGAGGAGTTGTTAGCAAAGGGGTTTATTAGGCCCAGTGTATCGCCTTCGGGTGCATCACTGTTATTTGTGAAGAAGAAGGATGGGACTATGTGGATGTACATTGATTACCGCCAGTTGAACAAAGTCACCATCAAAAACAAGTATATGTTGCCTCGTATTGATGATTTGTTAGACTAGTTGTAGGGTGATAGGGTGTTCTTTAAGATCAACTTGAGGTCGGGTTACCATCAATTGAAGATTCATGACTCGGATGTCTCAAAGACGGCATTTCGGACTAGATATGGCCATTATGAGTTTTTGGTGATATCCTTTGGCTTAACTAATGCACTAGCGGCATTTATGGACTTGATGAACAGGGTGTTCAGGCCTTATATTGACTCCTTTGTCATTGTCTTCATTGATGACATCTTGATATACTTATGTAGCGTGGGGGATCACGAGCAGCATCTGAGAGTAGTGCTCAGACCTTGCGAGAGCAGAAGCTATATACTAATTTCTCCAAGTGTGAGTTTTGGCTAGATTCAATGGCATTATTGGGGAATATTATGTCAGGAGAGGGTATTAAGGTGGATCCCAAGAAGATTGAGGTAGTTCAGAGTTGGCCACGCCCTACTTCAGTGACCGAGATCAGGAGTTTCCTGGAGGTAGCAGGTTATTACAGGCGATTCGTGCAGGGTTTTTCATCTATTGCATCACCTCTGACTAGATTGACCCAGAAGGGTACTCCTTTTTATTGGTCCGATGATTGTGAGGCGAGCTTTCAGAAGCTCAAGACAGCCTTGACTACAGCACTATTTCTTGTTTTGCCTTCCGATTCAGAGATGTATACGGTATATTTTGACGCTTCGTGCGGTTGGTTTGGGTTGTGTATTGATGCAGGAGGGGTCAGTTATTGTATATGCCTTCCTTCAGCTAAAGATTCATGAGAAAAATTATCCTGTGCATGATCTGGAGTTGGCGGCGATTGTTCATGCTCTTAAGATATTGAGGCACTATCTGTATGACACGTCATGCGAGGTTTACACTAATCATCATAGCTTGCAGCATTTGTTCAATTAGAGGGATATTAATTTGAGGCAGCACAGGTGGCTTGAGTTACTGAAGGATTACGACATCATAATTCTTTATCATCCGGGCAAGGCAAATGTGGTTGCAGATGCCTTAAGTAGAAAGCCGGAGAGTATGGGTAGCTTGGCATTCATTCCAGCAGAGGAGAGGCCACTAGCTTTGGACATTCAGTCACTGGCTAACAGACTTGTGAGGTTGGACATTTCGGAGCCCATTCGGGTTCTTGCATGTGTGGTTTCTCAATCTTCATTATTGGGGCAAATAAAGGCCCGGCAGTTCGATGATCCACATATGGTGGTTCCTGGAGAAACGGTGCTTCAGGGAGGTTCCAAGAGGTTTCTATTGGCGAGGATGGTGTCTTGTGGCTCCAGGGTCGTCTATGTGTTCCTAATCTCGATGGTCTGAGGGAGAGGATACTAGAGAAGGCATACAGTCTGCGATATTCCATTCATCCGGGAGCTACGAAGATGTATTGTGACTTGAGGCAGCATTATTAGTGGCGGAGGATGAAGAAAGACATATTGAAGTATGTGGAAAGGTGTTTGAATTTCCAGCATGTCAATTATGAACACCACAGGTCGGGTGTCCTACATCAGCAGATGCCTATACCAGATTGGAAGTAGGAGCGCATTACCATGGATTTCGTAGTTGGGTTGCCACGGACTTTACGAAAGTTTAATTCAGTTATGGGTCATTGTTGATAGGTTGACCAAGTCGTCCCACTTTATTCCGGTGGCGACTACTTATACAGCAAAGAGGTATGCTCAAATTTACATTCGAGAGATAGTGCGGTTGCACGGTGTGCCTGTTTCCATCATATCAGATAGAGGCCCTCAGCTCACTTCCTATTTCTGGAGAGTTGTTCAGAGAGAGTTTATGATGACCGAAAAGGTCATCACTTGTTTTAAATGAATTCTTCATTCGAGGCCTTAAAAACCTCTTTTAGCATCACCTCAATTTGCGTGCGCAATCCGGGCGCATAGCCGGAAAGCCTATATGTGAAAATCTGTGAAAAATGATAAAATTTTGACTATAAAATAAATTAATTTGACTTCGGTCAATGTTTTGGGTAAATGGACCCGGACCCGTGATTTGATGGTCTTGGAGGGTCCGTAGGAAAATATGGGACTTGGGCGTATGCCCGGAATCGAATTCCGAGGTCCCAAGCCCGAGAAATGAATTTTTGAAGAAAATTGTTTTCTGAAATTGTTTATAAGGTTTGGAAATGAATTTTGATTAGAACATGTTGGTATCGGGCCCATATTTTGGTTCCGGCACCCGGTACAGGTCTTATATGTGATTTAAGATAATTCTGTGAAGTTTGGTAAGAAACGGAATCCATTTGACGTGATTCGGACCTTAAATGCAAATTTGATGTTTAAAGAAGTTTTGAGAAATTTCATTGATCTTGAGGTTTAATTCGATATTCATGATGTTATTTTGGTGATTTGAGTACACGATTAAGTTCGTAGGATGTTTTTGAGGTTGTGTGTATATTTGGTTTGGAGCCTCGAGGGCTCGGGTGAGTTTTGGATAGGCCACGGGGTGAAATTTTGGACTTAAGTAATTGCAGGCCTGCAGGCTTTGCATTTCCTAACCTCCCTTCGCAATTCCCAGGCTTCGCAATTCCCAAACCCATGTTCGTAATTACCAAGCTTCGCAATTCCCAAACCCATATTTGCAATTCCCAGGCTTCGCAATTCCCAAACCCATGTTCGAAATTCCTAAACCAGCAGAGGTCGGAGTTCGCAATTGCGAACCCCTGTTCGTAATTCCCATATCAGAGACCTGCAACTTTTATGCTTAGACGTTTTTAAACCCATTTTTCATATTCTCTCAAAACATAAACACACTTAGGCGATTTTTCAAGGATTTCTTCTTCTCCAAATTAATTGTAAATCATTTTTAACTAACTTCCTTTGAATTCTTAACATCTTTTAACATGATTTCAACTTCAAATCAATGATTTCATGGGGGAAATTGGGTGTTTTGGGTAGAACCTAGGTTTTTCAAAAATTGGGGATTTGAACCTCGATTTGAGATTGATTTCAAAATAAATTATATATTTGGGTTCGTGGGGGAATGGGTAATCGGGTTTTGGTTCGAACCTCAGGTTTTGACCATATGGGCCCGGGGGCAATTTTTGACTTTTGGGCAAAACTTTGGAAAATTCATTTTCATGCATCCAAATTGATTCATTTAGCATTTATTGATGTAATTAAGTAACTTATGACTAGATACAAGCGAATTGGTGGTGGAATCAAGGGGTAAAGCTATAGTTGAATCGTGAATTGTGTTCGAGCCATCGAGGTAAGTGTTTGGTCTAACCTTAACTTGAGGGATTAAGAGTTGTGTCTATTTGCTACGTGTTAATTGTAGAGTACGATGTATAGGCATGGTGACGAGTATCTATACGTCGATGTCAAGCATGCCCGTGAGTCTTGTGTTATAAATTGTTATGTCTTCATTGTCGTTTATTGTGCCTCACATGTTATTATCATCATTGTTCCCTTGCCGGGATATTTGGTTGATATTATTGTTCCCTTGTCGGGATATTATTGAGATATTATTGTTCCCTTGCCGGGATATTATTGAGATATCATAGTTCCCTAGCTGGGATGTTGTTGAGATATTAATGTACCCTTGCCGGGAAGTTATTATGTTGTTGTTGTTCCCTCGCTGGGATTCTTTGTGTTTTTTGTTGTTTTGTAAATGGGAACGGGTGGTACGCCTACCATGAGATTCAATAAAATGAGAGCGGGTGGTATGCCTACCACGAGATATAATGAAATGGGAGTGGGTGGTACGCCTACCACGAGATATAATGAAATAGGAGTGGGTAGTATGCCTACCACGAGATTTAATAAAATAGGAGCAGGTGGTACGCCTAACACAAGATATAAGAAATGGGATCGGGTTGCACGCCTGCAACGAAATGTGAATTGAAAGTGAAATCTGCCTTTGTTTTCCTTATCCTTGATAGTAGTTGGATATTGGTTCTCTATAATTCTCTGGATACTCTGTTTTACCTGTTATTCCTCGAAGCATGTTCCCCCTTCCCACCTTTAACTGTTTATCCTACTTTACTTTCCGCTATATATTTTATAGCTGCACAGGTTCATATGGTAGTCTGGTCTAGCCTCGTCACTACCTCGTTGAGGTTAGGCTAGACACTTACCAGCACATAGGGTTGATTGTGCTGATACTACGCACTGCACTCTTTTGTGCAGATCCCAGTGCTGGTGACTTTGGATCGTAGTTTTCTGCTGACTTCGGACCGTAGTTGGAGGCTACCTTCAGTCCACGCAGAGATCCAAGGTAGACCTGCAGACGTCCGCAGGCCCTGGCGTCTCCTTTATCCTTATTTCCTATTTCATTTTCTCTATATTCAGAAATAGTGTATTGATATTTTCTTTAGACTGTGTATGTAGCAAATCTTAGACCGACTGTGACACTACGACACCAGGTTTTGGGTGGATAAGGCTTAAGTACTTGTAATAGATATAGTCTTCATATATTTTCTCGTTGTCTTCCGCTTAAATTTGAATTTTCGCTATTATCATGTTACCGTTTTATAATTGCTAAAAGGAAAATAATTGGATAATTAGATAAGTAGTTTAAGGGTTGGCTTGCCTAGCTGACATTAGTAGGCATCATCACGACCCCCGGGGTGGGAAATCTGAGTCGTGACAAGTTGGTATCAGAGCTCTATTATCATGTTATCATTTTATAATTGCTAAAAGGAAAATAATTGGATAATTAGATAAGTAGTTTAAGGGTTGGCTTGCCTAGCTGACATTAGTCGGCGTCATCACGACCCCCGGGGTAGGAAATATGGGTCGTGACAAGTTGGTATCAGAGCTCTAGTTTACATGGGTCTCACAGTTCACAGACAATCTTAGTAAAATATGAGGAATTGGTATGGAGACGTCTGTATTTATCCCCCAGAGGCTACAGAGTTAGGAAAATTTCACATCTTTTCTTTCATGTCGTGCAGTTTGGTTTCTCAATGTTGATTGAATGTCCATTCTGTTCTCTCACGGATGCTGAGAATGCGTGCTTCCTCATGTGCTGACCAGTAGCTCGAGCCCCCAGCAGCAGCTCCCACAAGGGGCACAGGGCGATGCTAAGGTCGTGCTAGAGGCCGAGGTAGGGGCAGAGCTCAGCCCCAAGCAGCAGCACCAGTAGCGGAGCCTCAGGTTGATTTTGATGATGAGGTTCCAGCCCCAGTAGTTCCAGTGGTCCCAGCGCAGGTCCCAGAGGGGTTTATTACCACCCCAGTACTTCAGGATGCTCTAGTCTGTCTAGTGGGCCTTATGGAGAGTGTCACCCGGGCAGGCTTGCTTCCAGTAGCACCAGCCGTCTCCCAGGCTGGAGGAGGAGCCCAGACTCTTGCTACTCACACTTCGGAGCAGGTAGCTCCCTAGTTTCAGACTCTAGCAGTTCAGCCAGTTAGAACAGCTCAGCCAGGTATGGTAGCCCGGGCCGATAATGGAGAAGCTATGTCTGTCGATGCTTTGTGGGGATTGGACAGGTTCACCAAGCTCTTCACTACTACTTTCAGCGATGCATCTATTGAGGATCCCTAGAATTATCTAGACAGTTGTCAAGAGGTTCTAAGGAACATGGGGATAGTTAAGACCAACGAGGTCAATTTTTCCATATTTCGCTTGTCTGGATCCGCCAAGACTAGATGGAGAGATTATTGCTTGGCTAGACCAGCCGGATCGCCAGCCTTGACCTGGGATCAGTTCATGTAGCTATTTCTGGAAAAGTTTCTCCCTATTACATAGCGACAGGCCTATCGGAGGCAGTTTGAGTGCCTCCAGCAGGGTTCCATGACTGTCCCCCAGTATGAGACCAGATTCATCGATTTGGCTCGTCATGCTCTTGTCATACTCCCCATCGTGAGAGAGAGTGTGAGGATGTTTATTGATAGTCTTATTTATTTGATTCATCTTCAAATGGCTAGGGAGACTGGAGTGAGATATCTTTCCAAGAAGCGGCCAATGTGGCCTGGAGAGTTGAGATGGTTATGTCACAAGGGGGTGGTCATGGGTCAGACAAGAGGCCCCGTCATTCAGGCAGGTTTAGTGGTACCTCATCTAGAGATAGAGATTCGTATGGTAGAGGCCATCCTCCTAGGCCTTTTCAGTAGGCACTCCATATTTGTCACAGTGCTTCAGGTGGCCGTGGTTCTCAGATGCAGTATTCGTATCGGTAGTCCTACAATGCACCACCAGCTCATATCAATGCACCGCCACTTTAGAGCTTCCAGGGTCATCAGGCCCAGCAGCTGAGGGCTTGTTTTACTTGTGGTGACACGAGGCACATTGCTAGGTATTTCCCTCGAGCACTGCATAGCTCTCAGCATCAGAGTACTTGTGCCATGGTTCATGCACTAGTTGTTCCATAGCGCGCTCAGCTAGCTAGGGGTAGGGGTAGAGGTGCTAGAGGTGGAGATAGAGTTCCTAGAGGTGGAGCTCAGACCGCTAAAGGTAGAGGCCAGCCAGCAGCAGATCGTCCTAGAGATATAGTTCAGGGTGGTGGGGCCCAGCCCCGATGTTATGCTCTTCCGGATAGGCCCGAGGCTGAGGCTTCAGATGCAGTTATTACAGGTACGGTTCTGGTTTGTGATAGCGATGCTTCAGTGTTATATGATCCAGGGTCTACATCTCGTATGTGTCATCTTATTTTGCACCGCATTTGGTCATGCCTAGTGATTCTTTAAGTGCTCATATTTATATTTCTACACCGGTGGGTGATTCTATTGTGGTAGATCGAGTCCATCGTTCATTTATAGTTGTGATTGGAGGTCTTCAGACTCAGGTAGATTTGCTTTATCTGGACATGGTTGATTTCAATGTTATATTGGGGATGGACTAGTTATCACCTTATCATGCTATCTTGGACTATCATGCCAAGACAGTGACCTTAGCCTTACCGGGTTTACCTCATTTAGGGTGGAGAGGGAGTCCTGGTCATTCTACCCGCAGTGTTATCTCCTATGTGAAGGCTCGACGTATGGTCGAGAAGGGGTGTTTGGCCTATTTGGCCTATGTTCATGATTCTAGTACTGAGGTTCCTTCTATTGAGTTTGTGCCCGTTGTTTGTGAGTTTCCTGAGGTATTCCCTTCAGACCTACCGGGTATGCCACCCAACAGGGATAATGCCTTTTACATTGATTTGGCTTTGGGCACTCAGCCTATTTCTATTTTACCGTGTCGTATGGCCCCGCCTGAGTTGAAAGGGTTGAAGGAGCAGTTGCAAGACTTGCTTGAAAAGGGTTTCATTAGGCCTAGTATTTCGCCTTGGGGTGCGTCGGTGTTGTTCGTTAAGAATAAGGATGAGTCGATGCGAATGTGTATAGATTATCGGCAATTGAACAAGGTTAAAATCAAGAATAAGTATCCGCTACCAAGGATTGATAATTTGTTTGATCAGCTTCAGGGTGCCAAGGTATTTTCAAAGATTGACTTGAGATCTGGCTACCATCAGTTTAGGATTAGGGCATCCGATGTGTAAAGCCCCAAAAAAAATTTGCTAAGTAATTCAAGATTTTGAGGTGCCAAGGTAGGCTAATTATTTTATTTTGTGCGAAAACGAGGACTAATGATATAATGGATATCAATTGGATATGGTAATAAGTGTATAAGTCTTATTATAAGTGATTTGGGGTCCAAGGAGAGGCCTAAGTCTAAGCCAAGTTGAAAATTACATTATAGGCTAAAAATTCAAAATGAGTACGCACAAGACCTCACTTTGGACAAGAATATCTACATGTATATAATGATTTGTGTGATTCAAAAACCTATCAAATGAAAGGTCTTTGATTCTAATTTCTAACGCTTCAAACCGTTCATCATTTGGACTTTCCTACAAGAAGTTATGACCAAATTACCAAAGGCTGGCGGAGGACTGCGTAGATGCGAAGCATCCGCATAGCATCCAAAAAGAGGGGCTGGCAGTGAAGTGCTACCATAGCATCCGGGTCAGCATCTGAGCTCCTGAGAAGAGTGAAGTGGGATGCGAAGCATCCGCATAGCATCCGATATTTGGGCCTTTAAAACACAATTTCGGGGTTTATTTTCCCCATTCTATTTGGACTACCTTTGGGGTTCTTTACGCAATCAAGAGCAACAAGTCCTACCCTCTTCAAGGTAAGTAATGTCCATTATCTTGGGGTGAAATTCCATCATTCCTACACTAGTATTAATGAAATCTACTCATAAAATCCATAGATTTTCAAGAAATTCCTTCAAGAACTCAAAGGAGGTTTTTGCAAGATTTCTTCCAAAAGGTAAATCCTACACCTTAGACTTACATATATGGATATATTATGGGAATATGAGTATGAATTAAGTGTTGGAACTCTTGGTGTGGTGATTGGAAGCCATAAGTTCCCAATATAAGTTCATAATTATTGTAGAGATTGAAAGAGTGATTATTTGATATGCTTTGTTGGTTGGGTGTGAATGGATGGTCTTACGTATGTTGTTGGAAGTTATAAATTGGTTAGGAATGATGGTGTAATGAATTATTGGTTAATGGTGATAGTTGGAGGAACCAATACTATAGTTATGAGGTGTAAATATCTATGCCTACAAGATGTTTGATAATAGGCCTAAATGGCATAAGTTATGGGATTTATTACTAATATTGGACCTATTGAATGTTGTATTGTAGATTGAGGTAGCTTAATTGTATTGGATCCTTATATTTTCATTAGGAAGAAGACTACTGTTAAAAACAGTAGGAAAGAGGAATATGAATTGCCCCAACAATTAGATCTTCTTA
>MDKF010626306.1:0-24557 GCA_026770625.1 Nicotiana glauca
CCTTCCTAAATACGGGTGCACATTTATGTGACCCAAATCCAAATCTCAACGAAGTCGAAATGTGTCAAAAATCACAGGTGCATTTATGTGACGTGGTTCGAGATGCATTTTCACGACATTGCAATTCTCTTTAAAAAATAATAATAAAAGCGGTTTAAAGTTTAAAAAAGCACATAAATTAAAACATGTATTAAAATCAAATTTTTAGCCAATTAAAATACATTAAGCGACCGTGCTAGAACCACGGAATCTGGGGGTGCCTAACACCTTCCCTCGGGTCAACAGAATTCCTTATTCAGAATTTCTGGTTCGCAGACTCCAACTTGGAAGTCAAAATTTTCGTCGATTTGGGATTCAAGTTAAACCGGTGACTTGGGACACCAAAAGCCAATCCTATCCCAAGTGGCGACTCTAAAACTAAATAAATAATCCCATTTCGATGTATGTCACTTTAAATGAAAAAACTCCCTTATACATTATCCCCCGGGGTAGGTGTGTAAAAGGAGGTATGACAGACCTTAGGAATACTTCCAGCCATTCTAGTTTGGCTTGGAGGATGTATAACTTGCAGAATAAATTATGTAAAAATGAACAATTAAAATAAAACTGTATAAAAGATCCCGCTTGAGATAAACATAATATATGATAAGATAAGGAAAAACAGTATAGATAAAGTCTATAGCGAGAATCTGAACATGATAAATAAAGGAAGCAGTAATAGGAAGCAGAAACAAAACTATATAAGGAATACTACTCACAACAGAAAATAATAGTCGGGGATCTCTTGGTATCCCGAGGATCTCTTGGTATCTTCAAAATATACACGAGGGATCTCTTGGTATCCCGAGGATCTCTTGGTATCCTCATCATATACACGAGGGATCTCTTGGTATCCCGAGGATCTCTTGGTATCCTCATCATATACACGAGGGATCTCTTGGTATCCCGAGGATCTCTTGGTATCCTTAAAACTTACACTTACATGTGCCAGGGATCTCTTGGTATCCCGCACCTCAGTCCAAAACATAACAAGTACATGGGGGATCTCCCGGGATGCCGTCCCGTAGTCCCAATTTAAAACACACAATAACAACCCAAAACATTAGGATAAATGCTAACTCAGAACAAATAATAAAAAATCCTAGCCTAACATGCTTCACGTAATACAACCAAGACAGCTTAAGCACTTAAGCAAATAAGTCAAATAAACATGCTTCTCTAAACTAGCATGGGATAAACTTGCAATTCAAAATAAACAGATAAGCAAGAAAAAAACTCAATTTAAATACTTCAAGTAAAAATGGATTTCCAACAATTAGCTCTAGTACGCTCTCGTTACCTCACGTACGAGGCTTTCAAATATCAAATATCATGTCCTAAGGGGAAGAGGTCCCCCACACAAGGTTAGACAAGCCACTTACCTCGAACCGGTACAAAATCAACTAGAAACCACACCTTTGCCACGAGTATCCGACTCCAAATGGCCCAAATCAATTCAATTCAATTATATATCGTAAATAACATCACAAACAACTGATTCTAATATTTAATTTAAAGCTAAGGCATGAAATTAGGTAAAATGACCAAAACGCCCTTCAGGCCAATGACTCGAAATCAAATAATTTTCATATTTTCAGAACCCTCGTACTCTCATGAGTCTAAGCATATAAATATCCCCAAAATCGGAGGTTAAATACCCACTCAAAACCCAACAATTTAGTCTATGAAGTTTGACCCATTTTCATCTAAAAATCTGAAAATAAGAAGGAAATTATGATTAGATTAGTGGGTATTAAGCACAAGAAAGTATAGAATACTCTGTGATCTTCTCTTCAAAACCCTCTCAAAATTGCCCTCTCCCAAGCTCAAATTCGATTTTCTAACTTTTGAAAACTAACCCTCGAAATCTCTGTATCTGAACAGTGATTTCTACTTCTGCGGTTAAGGGACCGCATCTGCGGTCCCGCTTCTGCGGACCAAGTGCCGCTTCTGCGACTTTTTCCTTTTTGCTAGGTTTCGCTTTTGCGGTCTCATACCGCACTTGCGAATTCCGCTTTTGCATAATATATACCGCTTCTGTGGTTTCCGACTAATAGCCCAGGGCCGCATCTGCGATGAAAGTCTTGTTGGTGCGTAACCGCATCTGTGGTTGAACTTTCGCACCTGTGGAAAAGCTGAGAGAGCCCAAATTCTGCTCCTGCAATGGCCAGGCCACTTCTGCGGCTCCGCACCTGCGGAACCCAAACCGCAGGTGTGGTTATGACAGGTACTAGCAGCCTTCAACAACTTTTCAACTTCAAAACCTTCCGTCAACCATCCGAATTCATCCTCAGGCCCCCGGGACCCCAAACGAAAGCACCAATAACACCTAAGTCCTTGTTCAAACTTGTAATAATCCTTAAACCGCCTAAAACAATGCCGGAAACTCGAATTAAACAAGGATTTGGACCTAGGAACTTCAAATTTCATCAAAACACGCTTTCGATCAAAAACCTAACCAAAACACACCCGAATGACCTGAAATTTTGCAAACACGTCCCAAATGACATGATGGATATACTGCAACTTTCAGAATTCCAATCCAACCCTAGGATCAAAAACTTACTATCGGACCGGAAACCTCAAAAATTCAAATTTTGGCATTTTAAGCCTAAATTAGCTACGAACTTCCAAAATACATTCTGAACATGCTCCCGACCCCGAAATCACCTAACGGAGCTAACAGAACCATCAGATTTCCATTCTGAGACCGTCTTTACACTGTTCCTTCTATAGATAACTTTTCAACACTTAAGCTCTCGTTTAGGTACTAAGTGTCCCAAAACCCTCTGAAACTCAACACCAAATGTACTGGGAAACCAAAATAGTAGAAATGAACTTAGGGAAAGCAGTTAATAGGGGATCAGGGCGTTAATTCTTAAGACGACCAGTCGGGTCGTCACATCCTCCTACACTTAAACATTCATTCGTCCTCGAACAAGCATAGAGAACATACATAAAGTAGTGAAAAGATGAGGGTACTGCTACACAGACTTACCATCTTTGAGGAAAGGAGAGGTTTGGAGACTTTGAGGTACATCTGCCGCGTCCGCAAACTGAAGAGTCTCCATCTTTATTCTATCTTGTAGTATTAGCCCTTCTATCATTTTGTTGATGTAGACATTCCAGGGTTAGAGCATTTTTACTATATTTCTCTCAGCTTGTGTTCTCGTGAGTTTCCAGGTTTTGGGATAGTATTATAGAAAGTTGAGATATTGTGCTGTATGTGCCGAGTGGCATTTTATATTTCATTTCCATTTTGTTAAATTTTGGTTTTAAGTTATAACTTCCGCAAAGTTTCAATTATTTTTCCACACTTGTTAGGCTTACCTAGTCGTAGGGACTAGGTGCCATCACGACAGTTCATGGAGGGCGAACTGGGGTCGTGACAAGTTGGTATCAAAGCTCTAGGTTCATAGGAGTCACGGAACACATGCCAGTTTATTAGAGTCTTGCTGATCGGTACGGACACGTCTGTACTTATCTACGAGAGGCTATGTAACTGTTAGGAAAAACTCCACTTTATTGGATTTCCTTGTCATGCGAGATTTTGATATCACAACTAAACTTCTGTCTTTCTATTCTCTCACAGATGGTGAGGACACACACTACCCGAGAGGATCAGGCACCCACTCCCCCTGCTACTGCCGTTAGAGGCCGGGGCCGGGGCCAGGGTAGAGGCTGAGAATGCACTCGTGGTGCAGCCAGAGCACCCGCGCAAGCTGCCGCCGAGGTACCACCAACAGTACTAGCCGGAGTCCAGACACCCAATATGTCTGACACTACTACTCCAGCACTCCAAGAGACTTTAGAACAATTTATGAGTATGTACACTACTTTGGCTCCGGCAAGGTTGATTCCCCTTGCTGCAGCCACATCCCAGGCCGGGGGGAGGAGTACAGACTCCCTCCGCCCATACTCCTAAGCAGCGAGTGCATGTTGAGCAGGCCCTAGAGATTATACCTGGGCTGCCTGCAGTACTAGTTGAGCCTGAGTATAGGGCATCGACTTCAGAGGATGAGTAATGGAGACTTGAGAGGTTCAAGAAATATGATCCTCCGGTATTCAGTGGGTTAGCATCAAAGGATGCCTTTGGATTTTTGGAGGAGTGCTACCATATTCTGCGCACTATGGGCGTATCAGGATCGAGCAGGGTTTCCTTCACTACTTTTTAGCTTTGAGGAGCTGCCTATCAGTGGTGGCATGCTCATGAGTTAGATAGTCCGGATGAGGCAGCTTTCCTAACTTGGGCTCAGTTCTCAGAAATGTTAATGAGGGAGTATGTTCCCAGAGCCTTAGGGATGCCTGGTGCATGGATTTTGAGCATTTGCACAAGGGTACTATGAATGTCTCGGAGTATGTTGTCCATTACATTGGATTGGCTAGACATGCCCCAGCTTTGGTTTCTACGATCCGCGAGAAGGTTCACCGATTTAATGAGGGGCTTATTCCCAATATTAGATCTAGCATGGCTCGTGAGTTAGAGATAGATGTGTCTTATCAGCAGGCGGTGAGCATTGCTAGGAGGATTGAGGGTATGCATGCTAGGGACAGGGAGGAGAGGGAGGCCAAGAGGTCTCGAGAGTCGGGCTATTTTTTTGGTGCCAATGCCCCAGCTATAGGTCGTCATGGTAGGGGTCATATGGGTTGCCCCGTTCATTCAGCTCTTCCAGCAGCCAGTGATATTCCAGCTCCACTTAGGCCTTAGGAGCCTTATTATGCACCCATATTCTCTAGTGCGCCTCCTGCACGGGGTGCTTCTAGTGTTCAGTCCAGCAGACCAGGCCCCAGCTAGTCTCAGCCTCCACGACCTACCAGAGCTTGTTTTGAGTGTGGTGACATACGCCACATGGTGAGAGATTTCCCAGACTCAGGAAGGGTGCACCTCTGTAGGCTCCTTAACCACAACAGGCCTCACAGAGCTCTCAGGCTATGGTTCCAACACCAGCTGCCACTTCACCGGCCCAGCCAGCCAGAGGTGGAGGTCGGGGAGGTAGAGGTCTCCATCGAGGGGGAGGCCAGGGCAGATATTATGCCCTTCCAGGCCGTACTGAGGTCGCTGCCTCCGATTCTATCATCACAGGTACTATCTTGGTTTGTCACAGAGATGTATCGGTTCTATTCGATCTAGGCTCCACTTAATTTTATGTGTCTTCTTATTTTGCTTCGTATTTGGGGGTACCTCGGGATTCTTTGAGTTCCCCAGTTTATGTTTCTACTCCTATGGGAGATTCTCTTGTTGTGGACCGTGTTTACTAGTTATGTTTGTTTATTCTTGGTGGTTTTGAGACCATGGCTGACTTATTATTGCTCAGCATGGTTGATTTTGATATTATTTTGGGCATGGACTGTTTGTCGCTCAATTATGCTATTCTTGATTGTCACGCCAAAACTGTGATGCTGGCCATGCCAGTTGTACTGCGTATGAAGGGGAGGGGTGCCTTAGGTCACACTCCCAGTAGAGTTATTTCTTTCCTTAAGGATCCATTTTAGTAGACAGAGGAGTGCGAGGCGAGCTTTCAGAAACTCAAGACAGCTTTGTCTACAACCCCGGTTTTGATATTGCCTATCAGTTTGGGGTCTTATACTGTCTATTGTGATGCCTCGAGAGTTGGTGTTGGAGCGGTATTAATGTAGGACTGTAGGATGATTGCCTACATGTCCAGAGAGTTGAAGATACATGAGAATAATTATCCTGTCCATGATCTTGAGTTAGCTGCCATTGTTCATGCCTTGAAGATTTGGTGTCATTACTTGTATGGTGTGCCTTGTGAGATATATATTGATCACCCAAGTTTGTAGCATCTGTTCAACCAGAAGGATCTTAGTTTGCGTCAGAGTAGATGGCTAGAGATGCTGAAGGATTATGACATCACTATCTTGTATCACCCGGGTAAGGTCAATGTGGTGGCCGATGCTATGAGCCATCTGGCAGAGAGTTTGGGGAGTTTGGCTTATATACCAGCAGTAGAGAGGCCTATGGTGATGGATTTTCAGGCCCTAGCCAACCAGTTTGTGAGATTGGATCTTTCAGAGCCTAGCCGGGTTCTAGCTTGTATGGTCTCTCGGTCTTCCTTGTTTGATCATATCAGGGAGCTGTAGTGTGATGACCCTCATTTGCTTGTCCTCAAGGATAAGGTGTTAAATGGTGATGCTCGAGATGTGACCATTGGTGATTACGGAGTACTGAGGATGCAGGGTCGAGTTTGTGTACCCAATGTCGATGGGCTTCGGGAGTTGATTCGAAAGGAGGCCCATAGTTTACGGTATTCCATTCATCCGGGTGCCGTGAAGATGTATCAGGATTTGAGGCAGCACTACTAGTGGAGGCGAAGGAAGAAGGATATAGTTGTGTTATAGCTCGGTGCCTTAATTTTTAGCATGTGAAGTATAAGCACCAGAGACCAGGTGGATTGCTTCAGCAGATAGAGATTCCGGAGTGAAGTTGGAGAAAATCACCATGGACTTTGTATCTGCACTCCCACGGACTTTGAAGAAGTTTGATGCCATTTGGGTTATTGTGGATCGACTGACCAAGTTCGCGTATTTCATCCATGTGTGTACGACCTATTCCTCGGAGCGATTGGCGGAGATTTATATTCTGGAGATTGTCCGTTTGCATGGTATTCCAGTTTCCATTATTTCAGACATAGGTACTCAGTTCACATCGCGGTTCTGGAGAGCCGTACAACAGGAGTTGGGTACTCGGGTGGAGTTGAGCACAACATTTCACCCTCAGACGGACGAATAGTCCGAGCGTACTATTCATATTCTTGATGATATGCTCAGTGCGTGCGTGATTGAGTTTGGAAGTTCTTGTGATCAGTTCTTGCCATTAGCGGAGTTTTCATACAACAACAACTATCGGTCCAACATTAAGATGGCATCATATGAGGCCTTATATGGTAGGCGATGTAGATCTCAGGTAGGTTGGTTCGAACCGGGTGAGGCCAAATTTCTTGGCACAGATTTGGTTCAGGATGCTTTGGAGAGAGTCAAGGTGATTCAGGATAGACTTCGTACAGCCCAGTCCAGACAGAAGAGCTACACAAACTGAAAAGGTTCACGATGTTTCCTATATGGTTGGAGAGTTGGTTCTGCTTCGGTTTTCACCTATGAAGGGCGTTATGAGATTTGGGAAGAAAGGGAAGTTGAGTCCGAGGTTTATTGGCCCTTTTGAGATATTTAGGCGAGTTGGGGAGGTAGCCTATGAGCTTTTCTTACCTCCCAGCCTGGCAGGGGTTCATTTGATATTTCATGTTTCGATGCTCCGGATGTATCACGGTGATATGTCGCACGTGTTGGATTTCAGCTCAGTCCAGTTAGAGAAGGATCTATCTTATGTTGATGAGCTAGTAGCAATATTGGACAAGCAGGTCAGGAAGTTGAGGTCAAAGAACATTGCGTCCGTGAAGGTTCAGTGGTGGGATCAGCCGATTGAGGAGGCGACCTGGGAGACCGAGTAGGATATGCACAGCCAGTACCCTCACCTTTTCACTACTTTAGGTATGCCTTAGTACTCGTTCTAGGATGAATGAATGTTTAAGTGTTGGAGGATGTAACAACCCGACCGGTCATTTTTGAAATTTACACCCCAATCCCCTATTTACTGCTTTCCCCATGTTTATTTATGCTATTTTAATTTGCCGGGATGTTTGGTTTTGAGTTTCGGAGAGTTTTGGGACACTTAGTCCCTAAATGAGAGCTTAAGTGTTGAAAAGTTGTCCATAGTCAGAACAGTGTGAAGACGACCTCAGAATGGAAATCCAATGGTTCCTTTAGCTCCATTAGGTGATTTCGAGGTTGGGAGCATGTTCGGAACATATTTTGGAGGTCCGTAGCTAATTTAGGCTTGAAATGCCGAAGTATGAATTTGGAAGTTTCCGGTCCGATAGTGAGATTTTGATCCGAGGGTTTGATTGGAATTTTGGAAGTTGTAGCAGTTCTGTCATGTCATTTGGGATGTGTGTATAAAATTTCAGGTCATTCGGACGTGGTTTGGTTAGGTTTTTGATCGAAAGTGTATTTTGAGGAAAATTGGAGTTCTTAGGCTTAAATCCTTGATTAATTCGAGTTTACGGCATTGTTTTAGGTGGTTTAAGGATTGGTACAAGTTTGAATGATGTTATGGGATATGTTCGTAGGTTTGGTTAAAATCTCGGGGGCCTCGGGTGTGTTTCGGATGCTCGACGGGGCATTTTTGTATTGAAAAGAGTTGCAAATTTTCTCTTCAGTTCTGCTGCAGGTTTTCCTTCTCTGCGATCACAGCTTACCCTCCGCGATCGCATAGTGTAATTTCGGCGGGTGATGATTTTTGCTCTACGCGATTGCATTAGCTGGTTCGCAATCGCGGAAGTCAACCTTTCCATTCTTCACATTCGTAAGTGTTCTTCCGCATTCGCATAGTAGAAATTTGGAGTTGGTACTTAATTGCAATTTCCCCTTCACGATCGCATGGCACTGTTCGCGATCGCATGGGTCTGTTCCTCTATCTTCTGTGATCGCATGGCTAGGGCTGTGTTCGCATAGGCTATTTTTTGAGCCTTTAAAATTTACTCTCCGCGATCGCATTCCTCCTGTTGCGATCGCATAGAACAAAATGTCTGGGCAGTTATAAACATTTCAAAATCGAGGGTTAGCCATTTTTACCAAAACTCAAGCTTGAGAGCTCGGATTTGAGCGAGATTTCGAGGGTTTTTCAAAGACAACAATTGGGTAACGATTCTAATCTTCTTTTTGCTTGTAACCCACGAATCTAAGCATGAATTCCCCTTTTTATTTTAGATTTTGAATGAAAAATTGATAAAACTTCATAGCCCGAATTGTTGAGATTTGAGTGGGTGTTTGGCCTCCGATTTGAGAGATTTTTATATGGTTAGACCCATGAGAGTACGAGGTTTCTGAAAATGTTAATTTCATCCAATTCTGAGATGTTGGCCTGAGGGACATTTTGTTCATTTTACATAATTTCGCATCTTAGATTTGAATTAAATTCTAGAATCAGTTGCTTGAGATGTTATTTATGATATATAATTGAATTGAATAGATTTGGTCCATTTGGAGTCGGATACTCGTAGCAAATATGTGGTTTCGAGTTGATTTTAGAGCCGGTTCGAGGTAAGTGACTTGTCTAACCTTGTGTGGGGGACTTTTCCCTTTAGGATTGATATTGTGGTAATTGAAATGCCTCGTGCGTGAGGTGACGAGCGTAGTTATGCTAATTTTTGAAAATTTAGTTTTTCTTTAAAAATAGCCTTGAATTGTGTTCCTCTTTTCCCTGCTTACACTGTTTGGATATTAAACCTGCTGTAGCTTAGCGAAGCATGTCTACTTGGCTAAATTTCTTTATCTGTCTTAACTGCCTTAATTATACTACGTGGATCATGCTAGGTTAGGATACCTATTTCACTTTGATCTAAAATTTGATTGGACTGGATTTTGCTGTTGCTGTGTATTTTCTTTGGGACTACAGAACGATATTCCGGGAGATCCCCCTGCACTTTATTTTGGGACTACGGGAGGGTATGCCGGGAGCTCCCCTAATGTTTACTTTGGGACTACGAAATTGCATTCCAGGAGATCCCCCTGCACAGTTATGAGTTGGACTACAGGACTGCACCCAGGAGATCCACTGGACATGATATTTATATTTGGGGACTACAGGACGGTATCTTGGGAGATCTCCGGTTATTATCACAGAACTGAGTTATGTTCTTTTATTGTGTGTGTTGCTTGCCTGGTAATAATTATTGTTGTCCTTTATATCTTGTGTTATTTAATTACATTATCATTTCACACTGTTAAACTTGTATTTTATTTAACCTCAGTAGGGCCCTGACCTTCCTCATCACTACCCAACCAAGGTTAGGTTTGGCACTTACTGAGTACCGCTGTGGTGTACTCATGCCCTTTCTGCGCATGTTTTTCATGTGCAGATCCAGGTACTGCTGCATAGACTTACCATTCTTGAGGCAGGGAGAGCTTTGGAGACTTCGAGGTACATCTGCCGCGTCCGCAGACCGAAGAGTCTCCATCTTTATTATATCTTGTAGTATTAGCCCTTCTATCATATTGTTGATGTAGACATTCCGGAGTTAGAGCATTTTTACTATATTTCTCTCAGCTTGTGTTCCCGCGAATTTCCGGATTTTGGGATAGTATTATAGAAGGTTGAGATATTGTGCTGTATGTGCCGAGTGACATTTTACATTTTGTTAAATTTTGGTTTTAAGTTATAACTTTCGCAAGGTTTCAATTGTTTTTTCGCACTTGTTAGGCTTACCTAGTCGTAGGGACTAGGTGCCATCACGACAGTTTACGGAGGGCGAACTGGGGATCGTGACAGCTATATATAAAGGGGACCTCAATCATTTGTAAGGCACAATCATTTGTTGGCAAAGAATATACTCTCTTACATTTTCGCTCATTGTTCATTAGAATTGTCCTTTAGCTTTATTATTCTTGCTTTACTGTTCTTGATTCGTCTCGAGATCACTTTGGCTCGAGGTCGAGACTGACCTACATCCTGGTTTGATTTTACTTATTTCTTTCATTTATACTTTAGATTTCTTAGTTTAGTATTGTACTAAATCACGTATCTTTGAAACCATAAATCAAATTTAATTGTTACTCGTATTTTTGAGGTAAACATCCTTCCCCTATGAAAGAAAATAATTTACTAGAATACCATAATTTTTTTAATGATTTTTATAATTCTCCCTTTTTATATTTGATGAAAAATATTTTATTCGAAATCTATGAATGATCTCTATAATTCTCCACTATTTTCACACATGAAAATAGCTAGTAACACCTTTTCTTATAATAGTAATAAACCTACTTGGCCAAAAATTAAAAAGTATATTTCTATACGAATTTAACTATAAATCCTAAATAGATATTATTAATTAACTAAATTAGCAAACAGTGTTTTTCAAAAGGCATGGGCATAAGGCGAGGCATTTTAGACACGCCTCAACGAGGTGTAATTCACGAGGCAGAGGGTGTAAGCCTCGTGAGTATTTAATTTTAAAATTTTATAAAATAATATAATTACCGTAAATATTTTTAAATAGGTAATGTCACGACCCAAACTGATGGGCCGCGACGGGTGCCGAGTCCTATCTGTCGAACACCCTTAAGTATGCGACTATGATATAAACATGAATAACATCTGCTGAATTGCGAGAATAAAATACGTGAGGAAAACTTATCCAAAAGACATATATACAGACCTCTAACAGAATATACAATATATTTAAAACGGGGAGCTGACAAGCCACATACTACCTAACTATATCTACAGACCTCTAACAGAATATACAACTGTACAAGAACGGAACTGGGCCATGTTATACCCATATATATACAAACATATCGTACCAAAATGCAAAGCAGCTCCAGATCAAATGGAGCACATCAATTCTCACTGATCAAGGATCCTAAGAAGGGAGACCGTCAACTTGTCTACCTGTACCTGCGGGCATGAAACATAGGCCCTGGGAAATAGGGCGTCAGTACGAATAATGTACTGAATATGTAAGGCATAAAAATCAATACATAAAAAAGACATAGATGAAACATGGAATAAAGAATTCCGCATCTAAGTCTAAATAACTTTGTAAATCCTGAAACATTTATAATATCATGCACGTGCGTATAAATCTCATGTAATGCATAGGTATAGGTGTTCATAACATCATCAAGCCTTTAAGGGAATCACATCATATCATCTCGTCTACTGTGGGCAAAATCACCAACGTATACCGGCTGATCAGGTAGTGATGCGTATATAATATCGTAACCTTTTCCCATACCCCACACACACACACATATATATATATATTTTATAATGTCATGCACGTGTGTATAAATCTCATGTAATGCATAGATATAGGTGTTCATAACATCATCAAGCCTTTAAGGGAATCACATCATATCATCTCGTCTACTGTGGGCAAAATCACCAACGTATACCAACTGATCAGGTGGTGGTGCGTATATAATATCGTAACCTTTTCCCATACATATATATATATCGTAACCTTTTTCCGTATAACCTTTATGATGTTATGAACACCTATACCTATGCAGTACATAATATTTATACGCACGTGCATGACATTATAAATATTTTATATATATATATATATATATATATATATATATATATATATATATATATATATATATATATATATATATATATATATGGGGTCAAGGGTTAATGTACATGTACAAATGCATGAAATGCATGAAATACTTTAATAAAATTTCTCGGTACGTCATAAGACCATTATGCCTCCGATTAATACCATGAAATAAACTTTATGAACTTACGTATTTTTTGAGATCCATTAATAGACGGTAGAATAATTAAACATATGGGAATTCAAGAACATAGGCACTTCTAATACTTCAATGAATAGAGTCATTTATGGAAGTTGTGCATTTACTCATTTCGTTTGTACATGAGTCAATTTTCTTGATAATCCCTCTACCACATGTTAATTGCGACAAAACACGTGACGGCAAGATCGGAGTAAAAAAAAAATTCACATGATATTCTTGAGAAAGATTGCACCGTACTCCGTTAAAACTGCAACATCTCACGTTGCTTAAGATGTTTTGAAATCTTGTTGAATTTCTAATATTGTTGAGTTGATAACCTTGTTGAAGATATTATGAGAATTTCGCTGAAAGTTCTTATGGAAATCTCACATTACATGTGATCTCTCTTTGTTAGAGATGTCTTTTGTTAAAATTGATGTGGGCCCCACCTTATGTGGAGGCTTAACCACATATCCTTAAGCTTTCCACATAATCCCTATGACTTAAGAGTCATATATTTAGGGTGGCTTGCTGCCACGGGAGGGGGGGGGGGGGGGGGCTAATCTTATCCCATTCTTTAATTATATAAATTTTAATTAATCTCCCACTAAAAATTATTAATTATCCAATTATCCACATAATTAAGAATTATCTCAAATTTCTTAAAATACTATTTACTTTTAACATACCTTATATACCTTACTATCATGGTCATATTGTACGTTATATGGCACTAGTCCATAAATACTGGTTATTGTAGCTCGGACCATATTTTATCCCAAATTGATAACCTTCAACGAAACTTATTTTTTTTGATTTGTTTACCCTTTAACCTTCACGGCACTTACTTATCGCTTGTTATAAATAGCACAAATGCTTATAACCTCAAGATAATCTCGTCCCCGAGACTATATCGTTTATCTTACGACGAAACTTTTACGTACGAAAATGCGAGATGTAACATCCTTCCCCCTTTAGAAATATTCATGCTTGAATGTTTAACTCCCTGGGATCTATATAAGCTTTGGCAGAGTCGCCTTTGTAACAGTACTATTGTCAACCCTTTATGTAGAAAACTCAATAATGCAATGCCACATAGGTCCATAATCATCGATAATGACAATGGTATCACACAACCAATGATAATAACTAACACAAGCATTCATACACGTACCATAAGGCTGTGATGTCTCAGTCGGATCCTGCTCTGGAAGAGGAAATAAGTGAGGATATCTAGACTTCATGTCTTCTTCGGTCTCCCAAGTTATTTTTTCTACATTGTTGTTTCTCCAAAGTACTTTCACCGAATCTACGTCTTTAGTCCTCAATATCCGAACCTGTCTATTAAGTATAGCAATGGGAGTTTCCTCATATGATAGCTATTCTGTGACCTAAACATCATCAACTGACACAACTTTAGAAGGATCTCCGATATATTTACGGAGCATGGACACATAAAATACTGGATGTACTGATTCTAAGTCAGAAGGCAAGTCTAACTCATACGCTACCTGGCCTACCTTGCATATGGTTTTATATGGTCCAATGTACCGAGGACGAAGTTTTCCCTTTTTTCTGAACCTCTGAATGCCTTTCATCGATGATACCTTTAAGAATACCCAATCTTTAACCTGAAATTCTAAGTCCCGCCGTTGATTATCTGCATAAGAATTCTAACGACTTTGATCTGCTAATAGCCTTTCCCGTATAAGCTTAATTTTCTTGATTGCCCGCTTTACCAATTTTGGTCCTACTAATGTAGTTTCCCCAACATCAAACACACTATAGGCGATCTACACTTCCATCCATAAAGATCTTTGTATGGAGCTATCTAAATACTGGAATGATAGCTATTATTATATACGAACTCAATAAGCGGCAGATGATCATCCCAGCTACCCTTGAAGTCTATCACACAAGCTCGTAACATATCTTCAAGTGTATGAATAGTACGCTCAGCCTGTCCGTCTGTTTGGGATGAAATAATGTACTAAGACTTACTAGAGTCCCCAATCCTTTTTGGAAGGACCTCCATAAATTAGCTATAAACTGAGCTCCTCTATCCGAGATAATATATATAGGGACACCATAAATTTGTAGTATCTCCATAATGTAGAGCCTTGCATAATCCTCTGCGGAATATGTAGTCCTAACAGGCAGAAAATGCGCTAATTTTGTAAGTTTATAAACAATCACCAATATAGAATCAAACTTACATTGGGTATGAGGTAAGCCTACGATGAAATCCATATTGATTACTTCCCACTTCCAAGTCGGAATCTCTATAGCTTGCAATAATCCACCAGGTTTTTGATGTTCAATCTTAACCTGCTGACAGTTAGGATACCGAGAAACAAACTCTGTTATATCCTTTTTAATTCTAGCTTACCAATATATTTCACTGATATCATGATACATCTTTGTTGCTCTTGGATGGATAGAATAACGAGAATAGTGTGTTTCTCCCATGAGCTACCGACGCAACTCTGCAATATTAGGGACACATAATCTACCTCGATATCTGAGGACCCCATCTTCTGTAATCTCAAACGGTGTCTTCTCCTTCTGAGGGGTTGTATCCTTATAATGAGCTAACACTGGATCCTTATATTGGCATTCCTTCACTTCAATTGCTAAAGAGGATGTTGCCGTGTCCTGAATTGTAATTTCGGTATCACCTGAATCCAATAATCGAACTATAAGACTACTAGCTGATGAATCTCATGGGCTATTCGCCTCTTCTCTGGTTGTAAATATGATAGACTACCCATAGATCTACGGATGAGGGCAGTTATTCGCCTTCCTCAGATGGTATAAAATATCAACATCATAGTCTTTAAGTAGCTCCAACAATCTCCTTTGATGTAAATTCAATTTTTTTTGCTTAAAGATATACTGGAGGATCTTATGATCCGTATAGATATCAACATAAATGCCATACTAGTAGTGCCTCCACATCCTTAGCGCATGAATCACCGAGGCTAACTCTAAATCATGTACCAGGTTGTTCTTCTCGTGCTTTCTTAGTTGTCTAGAAGCATAAGCTACAACCTTACCATGCTGCATCGGTACACAACTCAATTCGATGCCCGAAGCGTCACAATAGATAGCATAACCATCGGTTCCCTCTGGGAATATTAGAACTGGTGTTGAAGTTAGTCTATCCTTCAATACCTGGAAACTCTGTTTGCAAGCATCAGTCAACTGAAACTTAGATCCCTTCCGAGTCAACTTTGTAAATGGTGCCAAAAGAGAAGAAAATCCCTCTACAAATCTCCTGTAATAACAAGCCAGACCGAGAAAACTACAGACCTCCATTGGTGTCGTGGGTCTAGGCCAAGTCTTTAATGCCTTAATGTTTTATGTATCAACCTGTATACCCTCACCCGAGATAATATGCCCAAGGAAAGCTACAGAGTTAAACCAGAATTCACATTTAGAGAATTTTGTGTACAACTTCCATTTTTATAGAACTCTGAGCACAATACGCAAATGGCCTGCATGCTAAGTCTCTGAACGAGAATACACCAATATATAATCAATAAATACATACGAACAACTTTAAAAAGGGTTTGAACGCACGGTTCATCAAATCCATGAATACTGCTGGGGCATTAGTCAAACCGAATGATATAACACGAAACTTAAAGTGCCCGTATCTGGTCCTAAATGCTGTCTTCAGAATATCTTTCTTCTTAACCCTTACTTGATGGCACCCAGACCTCAAGTCTATCTTTGAGAAACACTTGACACCTTGCAATTGATCAAACAAATCATCAATCCTCGGGAGAGGGTACTTATTCTTAATCGTCACTTTATTCAACTGTCTATAATCAATGCACATCCGTAAGGAACCATCTTTCTTCCTCACAAATAACACAAGTGCTCCCATGGTGATGTACTAGGTCTGACAAAGCCTTTTTCTAACAAGTCCTTTAGTTGTATTTAACTCTTTTAGCTCTGCGGGGCCCATTCTATAAGGAGGAATAGATATTCATTAAGTATCTGGTAGTACTTCAATAACAAACTTAATTTCTCGCTCTGGCGGAAGACCTGGAAGCTTATCTGGAAATTCATTAACCACAAGGATGGACTGAATGGTTGGTGACTCTACTTCCACCTCCCAAACCCGAACTAAGTGATAAATATAGCCCTTTCTAATCATTTTCCTTGCCTTGAGATAGGAAATAAATCTACCTATCGGCGATGCCGTATTATGTTTCCATTCTAAAACTGGCTCCCCTGGAAACTGGAATCAGACCGTCTTTGATCTACAATCAACGTTGGCATGATAAGAAGCCAACCAATTCATACCCATTATAACATCAAATTCTACCATATCTAAGTTGATTAGGTCCGGTACTGTAGATTGACTATGAAATACTATTATACAATCTCTATATACTTGCCTAGCTATCACTGAGTCCCCAACAGGTGTAGACGCCTCAAAAGGTTAAACCAATTATGGTTTTATTCCAAACTTACTAGCAACCAACGGAGTAACATATGATAAGGTAAAACCTAGGTCAATTAGTACATATACATCATATGAGGAGACTGATAATATACATATAAAAACATCGGGTGATGATTCTTGATCCTGTCATCTTGCTAACGTATAAATGCAGTTCTGAGGACCGCTCGAGCTAGATGCTCCACCTCTGCCTCTACCATGACCGATTGGTGCTTGCGAACCTTGCCTTGGGGGGCATACTGATGATGACGAACCAGCTATAGATCTCGTTGGCTGAGCTGTGCTTGCATCACCTCTTCTCAGACAATCCCTCATAACGTGGCCTGGATAAACACAAGTATAACAAACACCCAACCCCATACGGCATTGGCCGGCATGCTTCTTACCACATTGAGCACATCGTGGCAAGGGCAGCCTCATCTGACTTGACTTACCCCTATACTGAGATCTTGAGGCCCTGGAATTCTGACCAGGCCCTGAATATATGGAAAACTCTAATCTCTTACCGCTAAAATTAGAGGGTGCACTAGCCGATGGCTGGGCTAGATACCTCGAGTACTGTTGTCTCTGACCACCTCAAAACTAACCAAATGGACCCGAAGACCTTGCTCTCTTATTTTGGGCCCTATCATGCTCACGATCGCCCTCTGCTATAGCTTGCACTCCTTTACACCCTGAGTGTACGCCTGAATACGAGAAATATCCATGTCTACCTGAAGTGAGACCGACATACAATTGTTAAGCAAGTGCGGTTCTAACACCATCACGAACCGTTGAACCCGATCCCCCATCTTAAATACAATAGTGGGATCATACCTGGCCAATGAGTCAAATTGAAGACTGTACTCCCGAACACTCATATTGCCCTGCCGAAGGGTCAAGAACCTATCAAATTTGGACCGTCTAATCTCTGGTGGTAGATAATGATGAAAAAAGATTCTGTAAACTCTTGCCATACTGTTGGAGGGGCATTCTCACCTCTAGACAATTCCCAAGACTCGTACCAATTAACTGCAGCATTCTGAAGTCTATAGGAAGCTAGCTCAATTGAGTCAGTCGCAGTGGCCTTCATTACCCTCAAAGTCCTCTACGTTCTATCGATAAATACCTAAGGGTCTTCATTTGGATCTACCTCAGTGAATACTGGAGGGTCTAAATTAATAAAATCACGAACCCTCGCATTGATGGACCTATCTGCATGACCAATACCTACTTCTTAGTGCCGAGCTTGTAAGGATACTAATCAAGTTAATAGCTAAGTAACATCTCTCATCTCCTGAACCGGTGCATCTGGCTGAGGAACTGGATGTACAGGGGCGGGCGCTGGAGCTGGTGCCCCTCGGAGCTCCTCTAGAGAGGGCGGGGGATGCAAAGTCTGAGCTTCCCTAAGCCCTGGTAACTCGTGGCGCTCGACTAGTAGTCTCACCAGCCATGGACTTGCCCTTCTGCGCGGCTGTAGTCTTCAGAGGCATCGCTGAAAATGTAACAAATCATTAGGAACATGAATTCTTATATCGCACGATCTAAGATAAGAAGGGAGGATAACAACCTATATGTTATGTAGCCTCCTATCTATAAGTGTGGTGCACCATACACCCATAAACAAGACTCTGCTAGACATGGTCTATAGACAACCCTAGGACAGAATTACTCTGATACCATTTTTGTCGCGACCCAAACCGATGGGTCGCGACGGGTGCCCGAGTCCTACCTGTCGAACACCCTTAAGCATGCGACTAAGATATAAACATGAATAACATCTACTGAATTATGAGAATAACATGCGTGAGGAAAACCTATCCAAAAGACATAAATACATACACGTACGAAATACGTAGGGTGAGCCGACAAGACTGCTATAGTCAATATATTTAAAACTGAAACCCGATAAGGACACATACCACCCAACTCTACATGAATGTAAACGAACCTCTAACAGAATATACAACTATACAAGGATGGAACTAGGCTCTATTATACCCATATATGTATACAAATATATCGTATCAAAAGTCAAAGTAGCTCCAGATCAAACAGAGCACACCAACTCTCACTGATCAAGGATCCTAAGAAGGGGGAGCGTCAACTTGTCTACCTGCACCCGCGGGCATGAAACATAGGCCCCGAGAAATAGGAAATCAATACGAATAATATACTGAGTATGTAAGGCATGAAAATCAGTCCATAAAAGACATAGATAATATGGAATAAAGAATTCCGCATGTAAGTCTAAATAACTTTGTAAATCTTGAAACATTTATAATATCATGCATGCGCGTATAAATATCGTGTCATGCATATGTATCGGTGCTCATAACATTATCAAGCCTTTGGAGGCATCACATCATATCATCTTTTCCACTACGGGCAAAATTATCAACGTATACCAGCTGATCAGGTGGTGGTGTGTATATAAAGTCGTAAACCTTTCCCATCGCCTATATATATATATATATATATATATATATATATATATATATACACGCATATATAATGCCACCTGGTTATGGTTCAATGTATATTAATGCAATGCATGAGAAGTACGCCAATAAAATCCCCCAGAATTGTCATAAGACCTCTATGCCTCCGATTAATACCATGAAATAAACTTTATAAACTTACGTATATATATATACACGCATATATAATGCCACCTGATCATGGTTCAATGTATATTAATGCAATGCATGAGAAGTACGCCAATAAAATCCCTCAGAATTGTCATAAGACCTCTATGCCTCTGATTAATACCATGAAATAAACTTTATGAACTTACGTATTTTCTGAGATCCATGAATAAATGATAGAATAATAAGACATATGGGAATTCAAGAACATAGGCACCTCTAATACTTCTATGAATAGAGTCATTTATGGAAGTTCTACATTTACTCGTTTCGTTTGTATCGTATGGATTATGCCAAAGTAAAGAAGGGATAGCCTTAACATACCTGAGTCGATTTTCTTGACCCTCTAATACACTTTAATTGCGACAAAGCACACGACGACAAGATCGGAGTAGGAAAAAATCCATATGATATTCTTGAGAAAAATTATACCGTACTCTCTTAAAATTACAAAATCTCACGTTGCTTAAGATGCTATGGAATCTCTTTGAATTGCTAATCTTGTTGAAGATACTGTAAGAATCTTGTTGAGTTGCTAACCTTGTTTAAGATATTATGAGAATTTTGGTGATATTCTTATGCAAATCTCACGTTACATGTCATCTCTCTTTGTTAGAGATGTTTTTTGTTAAAATTGATGTGGCCCCCACCTTATGTGGTGGCTTAACCACATATCCTTAAGCTTGCCACATAATCCCTGTGACTTAAGAGTCATATATTTAGGGTGGCTTGCTGCCACAGGGGGAGGGGGGTTATAATCTTATCCCATTCTTTAATTATTCAAATAATAATTAATCTCCCACTAAAAATTATTAATTACTCAATTATCCACATAATTAAGATTATCTTAAATTTCTTAAAATACTATTCACTTTTGTCATATCTTATACACTTTACTATCATGGTCATGTAGTACGTTGTATGATACTAGTCCATAAATACCAGGTATTGTAGTTCGGATCGTATTTTATCCCCAATCGACAACCTTCTACGAAACTCATTTTCTTTGATTCGTTTACCCTTTAAATTTTACGGAACTTACTTTTTGCTTGTTATGAATAGCATAAACGCTTATAACCTCAAGATAATCTCATCCCCGAGACTACGTCGATTAGCTTACGATGAAACTTTTACGTACGAAAATGCGAGATGTAGTCGGTAAAATTGCATAGAAATGGAAGAAAACTATAAATAAGTGAAAAATATATATAGATGTGCTCCATCCCCATAAAAAACTTATCTAAAAATTTGTTATACTCTACTTACAAGCATAAGTAACTTGACTTGAAAAGAATAACGTTTTCTGCAAAAAAATAAAATGAACTTTGAACTTGCTTCTATGGAGGAGAATGAAGTTTTCTTTATGTTTGAAAAAAAAAGTTGATCGTTTGTTGCTGTTGGGAGATAGTACGTAGTAAACTAGCAGACAAGATAAAGAATTAGGAAAGACCATAAATTAGAGATTCTAGCAATAAAAATAAAAGATCTTGATTTTGAAATTTAATATTTCAGTTCCTTTTTAATTTTTTTTAATAATTACAAGCTGACTTTTGAGGATTTGGATATTATATTAAGGACTTATCCAACATATTATTTTTAATTTAAAAAAGTCTCTTTAGCCTTACACCTCATGATCAAACAAGTATTCACACAACCAAGAGATATATCAAGCATGAAGCACAAAGTGAACACCAGTGCTATCATTTTTTTTAATCAAGGCATCATTATATATTTAAAGCTAAGAGAAGGTGAGGCACATGCCAGAACCTAAGCATGCAACCATAATATAAGTTTACGAATTACATTAGTTCTTATCCTTTAATTCCTACATACAACTTTAAAAAAAATAATAAAACTACTATCCGGTTCAAGTTACATTCCTAGAAAAAGAACCAAGGAACGAAGAAAAATCAGTGGGAATTATTACTACCTAAGGGAACTAAAAGACATATTTTGGTATTTTTCTATTTTCTAATTATTTTTTGTATTTTGTTGTTTAGACTTTAATCCTTCAGAAAAACTGTCTAGGAGATCCATCAACCGAAAAAGTCCAAATTTTTATTTTCTAAAGAAAAATTATCAATTAAACTAATACAACTAAAATATTATAAAAAGTCACCTGGACAATCTCTTCACCCCACACTTAAAATTGTGCATTGTTCTATGTAACGATCCGGCCAGTTATTTTGAGAGTAATAACCCCCGATCCCCTATTAACTACTTTTCCTATATCAATTTTCTGCTATTGTCACTTGCCGGGAGGTTTCGTTTTGGTTTTTAGAGTGTTTTATGACACTTAGTCTCTAAATGAGAGCTTAAATCTTAGAATTTGGACCGTAATCAGAACAGTGTGAAGACGGATCCGGAACAAAATTTCGTCAATTTTGTTAGCTCCGTTGGATAATTTTGGGCTTAGGGGTGTGTTCGGATTTTGTTTTGGAGGTCCGTAGCTCAATTAGGCTTGAAATGGAAAACGTATTGAAGTTTTGGACCGGCAGTAGAATTTTTGATACCAGGGTAGAATTCCTTTTCCAAAAATTGGAGTAGGTCTGTAATGTTGATTTTGACTTGTATGCACCAGATGTGGTTTGGTTGGTTTCGGCATCGGTTGTCGAATTTGAAAGTTTCAAGTTCTTTAAGTTTGAATCGGAAGATGATTCGTGATTTAGCATTATTTGATGTGATTTGAGGGATAGACTAAGGTTGTATGGTGTTTCAGGATTGATTGATATGTTTGGTTGAGGTCCTGGGGGTCTCGGGTGAGTTTCGGGGTGAGTTTTGGGAGAGTATGAGCTTTTCGGCACTCTAATGTTGTTTTGGGGGTCTTTGGAAGTGAATACCACACATTTTGGGAGTGCTGAGGTAAAGAGAAGTGTGGACCTCAGGGGAATTGTGCGGGCCGCACAATTTTGTGTGCGGCCGCACTCAAGAACTTTCAGATTTGCTGGTCCGACTTCGGAAGCTTATATCTTTTGATATACAAGGAATTTTAAGATGATTCAAAAAAGAAAGTTGTATCTCTTCATGTCTAGTTTACAGAAAAGTAAAAAGGTAATTATTTGGACATCTTTAGAGAAAGTTATGGTTAAAATACTAAAGTATGGTAGTGCAGTCACCAAGAGAGTGCATTCGCACAATTTTTGTGCGACCGCAGTAGCTGGGATGTGCGGCCGGACTTGGAATTGTGCGGACCGCACTTGGTGAGTTCAGAGAATGTAGTATATAATCGAGGCTTAGGTTTATATTTCATTTTTGGACATTGGGAGCTCGGTTTGAGACGATTTTTCATGAGATTTTTGAGAAATTTATCGAGGTAAGTGATTCTAACTCGGATTTGGTTAATATACATGAATATATCATTGATTTCATCATTTAATTAGTATTTTGAGATGGAAATTTGGGAAAAATTGTAGAAACTTCATAAACTACGAATTGAGGATTTGAAGGCCGAGTTGTGATCGAAATTGACTAATTTTGATATGGTTGGACTTGTGAGTGAATGAGTGTTCATATTTGTGACTTTTACCCAATTTTGAGACGTGGGCCCGGGGATGCTTTTTGAGCGATTTTCCAATTTCTTGGCTTAGCTTTGGTTTCATTATCAAGATTAGTTTCTTGTAGTTATATTTATGTTATGTAATTGATTTTGCTAGATTTGCGCCATTCGGAGTTGAATATTCGTGAAAGGAGCGTTGTGACTGATTGGTTGAGCTTGGCTCGAGGTAAGTGGCTTGCCTAACCTTGATTGGGCGAACTCCCCTTATGATTCGATACTGTTTGATATATGAGCGCCGTGTAGGTGAGGTGACGGGTGCATGCACAAGCTATTTATTAAGCAAAATATTTGTTTTTCGTTAGTTGAGCTACACTAGCATATGTAATTATCCTATTTAGTTTAGAAAAACATGCCTACGTGCCTTAACTACATATCTGAACTTTGTGCAACATGTTTTAGCGAAATTTCCTATTCTTTACTCGGACTTAGCCTAAATTGTGGTTTCCTTGCTGTAACTGTTATTTCTGTTGGTTGAGCTGCATATTTACTTTGGGACTGTGGAATGATATTCCGGGAGATCCCCCTGTACTGCATGTTTACTTTGAAACTTTGGAACGGTATTCTGGAAGAACCCCCAGCACTGCATATTTACTTTGGGACTACAGAACGGTATTCCGGGAGATCCCCCTGCACATTTACGTTAGGGACTACGGGACGGTATCCTGGGATATCTCTTGTTTTTATCTCTGTGTTTTGAGCTGTTGTCTTTCATTGATACTTCACCTATTAGATTTCGGTATTATTTTTACTGTAATAGTTCATTCTGTCTCATTTTATTATGTTTATACCGGTAGGACCTGATAACTGTGATTTTAACACATTTTATGCCCATACTTGCCTATACGAATTGCCATAAAATAGACCCAGAATGCTTACAAGTTGCGCTTGATTGCAGGTTTGAGCGACAAGATGACAAATGTCAAAAATCATCTCTAAACGGAGTGAAACCTGCTCAAGTGTCAAAGAACATTAAAGTAAGGACATTCAGAACTTGGTGCGGACCGTACCATCATGACATGCGGTCGCACCAAAGAGATTCAGAAAGTTGCCTTTTATCAATCACAAGTGGCGCGGCTGTGGTCAAGCTCATGCGGTCCGCGCCCAATCAATGCGGCCGCACTATCAGTTCACGCGGACCGCACCACAAGAGTTCAGAGATCATCACAAGTCATTCACAAGGCCTCACTACAAGTTCATGCGGTCCGCGCCGGTCATCACGCGGCCGCATTCCATCATTGTGCGGTCTACATCAACATCTCCAGAGAGCAAATTTCAGAAGTCAAGCAACCCAGTGCGGCCGCGTGCCAACTTTGTGCGGTCTGCACTGACCCCGCAGGGGCATTTTTGGCCAGTTTTTCTAGCCCACTATAAATAGAACATTTTCCATTTTTAGGTGAACTTTTTACGATACGGAATAGTGGTTGCACTCGTGAGACATATGTTTTAGCCTATTTTGGGCATTTTAGCTTTATTTTCATCATAGATTATTGTAGTTTTACATTAGCAATTAATTAATATGGTTGTTTCTTCT
>MU705113.1:8499-19130 GCA_026770625.1 Nicotiana glauca
GCGGCTCAAGTTTGATGAAGACGATGAAAATATTTTTCTGATTTTTAGACTTTGTATATGATATATATTAAACATGTAACAATCAGCCACAACCGTTGGATTAATCCAATTGAACGGCTCAGATTCCTCGGCCAATATACGACGTCGTTTCTTTTAGTAATGAGATCAACCTTGTCCGTTAGATCATCAGGGATCAAGGGCTGAGATTTAAAAGCCTCAAAACGGCGTCGTATTGTTAAGGGCGGGGCAGACGGGTATGGAGTGTTTGGACCTGGGTGTTATTTGGGCTAAACAAACTGGGGTATTGGCCCAAAAATTTTAATCGGTCCATCTCTTATTTTGTTATTTTATTTCTTATATTTCCTTCCCATATTTTGTATTGCATTTTTATTTTGTATTTTGTATTTTATTTTTCTTTTTCAATTTTACATATATTTTATGATTTTATTAAATTGTGAAATTAAACTAAAATTAATTAAATTCTAAAAATTTATTTAATAACTATTTTATAGTAATTTCCGATTAAAACAATAAGATGCTATTTTTTATTTTCCTTAAATTGTTCTAAAATGCCTTAATACTAATATTGTGAAATTAAAAATCCTAATGAATATGCATATTTTTTGTATTTTTTAGTATGAATTATTATGCAACTAATTAACACAAAAATGCAAAAAACTTCAAAAATTGTAAAAATAAAAAAATTATTTTGTTTGGATTTTAGGAATAATTTGCTTAGGGCAAAAATCACGTGTTCACACAAAGTATGGTACCTACTGGTACAATGTAATGCCCTTCTGGCTAAAAAATGCAGGGGAGATGTACCAGCGCCTAGTTAATAAAATGTTCGAGCGCCAAGTAGGTAAATCAATGGAAGTACATATTGATGATATGCTAGTTAAGTCCCTACGCGCAGAGGACCATATGACTCATTTGCAGGAAACCTTCGACATCCTTAGAATTTACAACATGAAGCTCAACCCCGAGAAGTGCGCCTTCGAGGTGGGTTCGGGAAAATTCCCAGGCTTCATGGTTTCAAATAAGGGGATCGAGATTAATCCCGACAAAATAAAGGCCATCGAAAAATCACGGTGGTAAACAATGTAAAGGCCGTCTAACGGCTAACAGGGCGGATAGAGGCCCTGGGCAGGTTCATATCAAGGTCATCAGACAAAATCCATCATTTCTTCTCTTTACTCAAAAGAAAGAGCAACTTCCAATGGACTCCAGAATGCCAACATGCCTTAGAGGAACTAAAACGATACCTGACTAGTCCACCTTTGTTGCATACGCCAAAAGAGGGTGAAACACTATTCCTGTACCTGGCCGTATCTAAAATAGCGGTAAGCAGCGTACTAGTTCAAGAGCAGCAAGTTACACAATTTCCTGTTTATTATGTAAGCCGAACCCTGGGGGACGATGAAACCCAGTATCCCCATCTAGAAAAATTGGCTCTCGCTCTAATAAGCGCCCCGCGAAAGCTGAAGCCCTATTTTCAATGTCACCATATCTACGTTCTGTCAACATACCCCTCCGAAGCGTACTGCACTAACCCGAGCTATCAGGTCGATTGGCTAAATGGGCCATCAAACTCGGGGTGTATGATATCGAGTATCAACCTCGAACGGCCATCAAGCCCCAAATTCTGGCGGACTTCATGGCCGATTTCTCGTCATCCCTCACACCTGAGGTAGAGACAGAACTTCTATTAAAATCAGGCACGTCTTGGGGTATGGATCCCGTTCACGGACGGTGCCACAAACATAATAGGATCCGGGCTCGGTATAGTCCTAAAGCCACCTGTTGGCAGCGTAATTAGACAATCCATAAAAACTACAAAATTAACTAACAACAAAGCTGAGTACGAGGCTATGATTGCAGGTTTAGAACTGGCCAAAAGCTTGAGAGCGGAGACCGTCGAGGCGAAATATGATTCGCTCTTTGTAGTAAGCCAGGTGAATAGGAGCTACGAAGCTCGAGAAGACAGGATGCAGAGATACTTGGGAAAAATCCAAATAGCATTGTGTCGCTTCAAAGAATGGACCTAGGTCCATGTACCCTAAGAGTAGAACAACGAGGTTGATGTCCTCGCGAATCTCGGATCCTCTGCGAAAGAAGAGGACCTACTTCTCGGGGTTGTTGTCTAATTGTTAAATAAGTGGTTGAGGAAGGTCACACAGAGATTAATTCTACCAGTCTAACATGGGATTGGAGAAATAAGTATATTGATTATTTAAAAGACGGGAAGTTGCCCACATATCCAAAAGAATTGAGAGCCCTATGAACCAAAGCAGCTCGTTTCTCGCTCGACGAAAATGAGACTCTGTACAGGAGGACTTTCGATGGCCCCCTAGCGTTATGTCTAGGGCCAGGTGACACAGATTATGTACTCCGAGAGATCCACAAGGGTACTTGTGGAAATTATTCCGATGCCGACACCTTGGTCCGAAAGGTGATCAGAGCGAGCTACTATTGGGACAGCATGGAAAAAGACACCAGAGAGTTTGTCCGACAATGCGACAAATGCCAGAGATTCACTCCCATGATCCACCAACCCGGCGAGCAACTACACTCCGTTTTGTCACCATGACCTTTCATGAAATGGGGAATGGATATCGTCGGCCCCTTGCCGACGGCACCAGGTAAGGCTAGATTCATTTTATTTATGACTGACTACTTTTCAAAATGGTAGAAGCGCAAGCCCTCGAAAAAATAAGAGAAAAGAAAGTCATCAATTTCATATGGGATCACATCATAAGCCGATTCGGAATCCCATCCAAAATAACGTGCGATAACGGGAGGCAGTTCATCGGGAGCAAGGTAACATAGTTCCTTGAATCTCATAGAATCAAGAGAATCATGTCGACGCCTTACCATCCATGTGCAAATGGCCAAGCCGAATCCACAAATAAAACCATCATTCAGAACTTAAAGAAGAAACTAGAGAGCGCCAAGGGAAAATGGAGAGAACGCTACCCGAGGTACTGTGGGCATATCGAACAACTTCAAAATCAAGCACCGGGGAAACGCCTTTCTCTCTAGTGTATGACGTTGAGGCTTTAATACATGTGGAAGTCGGGGAGCCGAGTGCCAGATTCCAGCATACCAATGAGGGCTCTAACAAAGAGTCCATGACAACGGCCCTCGAACTACTCGATGAAAAACGAGAAGCCTCTCTGATCCGGATGGCTGCCCAGAAGCAAAGAATCGAAAGATACTATAACAAGAGAACAAATCTCCGGAATTTTGGGATCGGGGACTTAGTCCTAAGGAAGGTCACTCTCAACACCCGAAATCCTAGTGAAGGGAAGTTGGGCCAGAACTGGGAAGGACCGTATCGTATCCTCAGAATAGTTAGAAAGAGATCTTATAAGCTCGGCATCAGGGAGGGCAACTAGCTTCCGAGCAACTGGAATGTATCGATGCTAAAACGCTATTATTGTTAGGGCATCCGATCGAAAAATTCCGCAAAACCCTTGAACAAATGTTGCACTTTTTTACTTCTACCGTATTTTGTCCCAAAGAGGGTTTTTACGGCAAGGTTTTTAATAAGGCAACACCTACGTACTACCTAAGGAGGATCCGACAAGCGTACAAGGCTTTCCTTTGCAATCAACCCCGAACACTGGAGGGAATCCTTCGAAAGATCACCCACCCGGAAGAACCAAAGAGCGCCAAACAGGGTTCAACTAGGAAAATGATGTACCGGGCCAAACAATCAAGTGAACCGTGTCTGCATAAGCCGGGCTCACAGAAACAAAACAACATGTACTTATGCCAAGCAATCAAAGAATATCTTCCGCCAAAGCACCTCGTACTCCAAAGAAAATTCAGCATTCTCACGGTAGGGATCCCTCAACCAAGAACGCCCCAAAATATTTGGAGACTAACGTCAATAATTCGGCACTCGCATGGCCTCAGGGCCGGGACTCCAAACTCGTAAGCCCTCAACAAGTCAACACGGAAATTACGAAATATCTCCAAAAAGGGAAATTTATCAAACACTCGAAGATTGGCATCGCAAACTCAAAAAGCGCATGACCCCGGAGTTGGAATCTCCAAAATCATAAGCCTTCAGTAAGGCAATTCTGAGCTCACGAGTAACGACCCCCAAGCCTAAATAAACTCGATGACTCGGAGACTATCGCCAATCACCATCCATTTAAAAATAAAAATCGAGGCCGTAAGATCTCAACAGGCATGAAAAAACTGTAAGACCTCAACATGCATGAAAAAGCTGTAAGACCTCAATGGCATGAATAAATTGTAAGACCTCAATAGGCATGAAAAAACTGTAAGACCTCAACAGCATGAATAAACTGTAAGAGCTCAACAGGCATGAAAAAACTGTAAGACCTCAACAGGCATGAAAAGTTTTGTAAGACCTCAACAGGCTTGAAAAAATTGTAAGACCTCAACGACATGAATAAACTGTAAGACCTCAACAGGCATGAAAAAACTGTAAGACCTTAATGGCATAAATAAACTGTAAGACCTCAACAGGCATGAAAAAACTGTAAGACCTCAACAGGCATGAAAAATTTTAAGACCTCAATGGCATGAATAAACCGTAAGACCTCAAAAAGCATGAATAAACTGTAAGACCTTAACATGTACGAAAAAATTATAAGACCTCAACGACATGAATAAACTGTAAGACCTCAACAGGCATGGAGAATTTTGTAAGACCTTACTACAAGCATACAACTCGATCCTGAAGTTTAGACTATATATCGAACTTGTAAGACCCCTAAAAGGGCATACCCTAGATATAGATGCCCAAACTGCTATACTCGGGACCAAAGACGGCTCCATACAAACACGAATGACTACGGTCATACGGCCGTACCAGTAAAGTTAATGTAACTCGGGGATGCCCGACCGTCGCCACAAAATCATAGGCCATTACTTCGAATCTACTTCGAAAAGAACCGGTTAAATAGGCTACCCTCCACGAGCAAAAGAGCTTCGACCATGTCAGCTTCAAATCATAAAGGCTTCGAGCTACTCAGCCTACGAGCTAAACCTTTCGATGTGCTCGACATCGCCACAAATGACTTGAAATCAAGGTTCTTCCTGAATCGACGACGGGTCAAGCAAGATCATTTCAAAAAGACCTTAACAAGAGGAAAACAAAGCCTACATATGCCTAAGGGCAAAAAGCGTAAGAGCCATTGTCGCCAGCTTAAAATTTGAAAGCTTGAGGGTCAAAATGAGCTCGAGTCGTAACCCAATTTAGAGAGTTAACTATACATTCCTAAGGGTAAAGTATAAGAGCCATTGTCTCCAACTTCATGAGCTTCAGGAACACACATACAAAAGGTCACTTCGACCCAAGGCGTAATAGTCATTGTCGCCCACCTATGCAGACACAAAAGCTTGAGGGTCGAATGAGTTCGAGTCGAAGCTCGACCCAGAGACTGAACCCCAAAATAGTTAAGCAAAAGCATAAGAGCTCTAACGCCAGCCTGCACTAAAGATCGCATCTCCCGAACGCATAAGAGCCCCAAGCCTATCTAATGAGCCACAGGGCCGTATTACGAATCTAAAGATTCTTGCCAACTCTAAAAACAGGAGCACCCGGTCGAATTCCAGACAAAAAGGGGAGCGGAATAAACAAAGCCACAGGGTTCATTCTATGCATATGCCAGTATGAAAGTACTATATACAAACAAGAACATTGATAGGATCCTAATCCATTTCTTAGCCTACATTATCAACGACATCTTCCTTCTCTAAGGATCCACCCTCATTTTTTATCATCACCCGAGCCACTATCCGGCACACCTCCAACAGTCTACTTTTGAGAAACCGGCCAGGCACGATCCGCGGCTCGAGGTAAATTCGAGCTTGCTCCCTCAAATGCCCCCTCAACACAAGCATTTGTGACAATATCTTCCTCCCCGTGCGAGGATACAAGCGCCTTGACTTAGGCTTTAATCCGAGGTAGCGTAGCCACCAGATTGGAATTGAGGTCTCGGTACTTGTCACCATCCTCCTTCATACCTTGGAGCTGACGCTCAGTTAAGGTTATCTTCCCCTGGAGGGTGTCCCTATCAGAAGTCATTTCCCTTATGAACTGACTGAGTTAAGAAATTTCAGCATCTTTGCCCCGAAGCTCCTCTCTCCGCAGGGCATTTTCCTTCTCAAACTACATAAATCAGGTCCGGAATGTTAAAAGCAATAGAATCTCACAAAGATTAAAATAATAGTAAACGGGGGATAAGTAACATGCTCGGTAAGTTAGGCTCTCTCACGCTCACGATAGTTCACCTCATCCTGGTACTGGGTGAAATCCTGGATGTAAAGTGGTTTAGCCTGAAGCCGTGAAAAAGGACAGGTTAGAAAATCAAAGGTAGGAGCAGCCCAAAGCGGTAGACAGGGTTAGTAAAAATTACCCGCTCACAAAGTCTGCCCATCTCGCTGAAAATGGATGAAGCATCAACCTCGGGATTTCCCTCGAGAACGGTCGGCGGCCCCTCGAGTGCATCTCCACTTTCGATTAATGCCCCTGCATCATAAGGCTCTTCACGTGGGGCATCTTGTAATCTAGAAGGCGGTAGGGTCACTCCCTAAAGGGATCCAATAACGATCACAGACTTGACAATATCAATCAAAACCTCCATCCCTTGTTCGCCCTGGTCCCTAGAGCTGGGCTCCTCCGGACCGCCCACTAAGGGCGCCTCAACTCCGGGAGAATTTTGGTCACCAACCAACTCGGGTGTAGTAATCGATACCCCATATGTTGCCTTCCCACCACAAAGATGGGCCACAACAACATCAGGTTCCGGCTCGGAAGCCTCCATTCCCACGGCCCGAGGATCAACCGAGTCCATACACCCCTCGGGGGTCGTTGGGAAGCTGCTCTCCCCCTCACCTTCAGCTTAAAGGTTTCCTGTCATCTCCAAGGTCAGATATGCCGGGTCAACCTTAGATCTTTCCACCTTAACCCTCTTGAACACCGGTGGCCCGACCAACAGACCCCCTACCTTCTCTTCTTCTCGCTAGGCACTAGGTCATCCCCATCAGCGGGTGACTCCTCCTTCGTCAAAGGGACTTCCCCCAGACCTACAGAAATGTAGAAGTTGAACACAAAGAATGAATAATTCTACTAATAGCGATTTGCATCAAAGTATGTGGATGCAATGAGGTTCAGAGCTTACCATGATCTTTGGCTTCCCACCGGGCTCAAGACAAATCTTACCACACTCGTTTGGCATATGGGCAAATCGAGTATAAGCGTCCGACCCAATCCTGGAGGTCTGAAATCGTACCAGGGTTGGTTTCTATGTCTAAAAAAGCAAGATAAATAGAGTTAGATGCTTGGAGAAATACCGTAAAAAAGAACCAAGGGAAGACCTGACAACACGTTTAATTATGCCCAACATTCCACTTCTCAGGGAACGGGATATTTTCCGTCGAAATTAGGTCGGAGGTCCTCATTCGGACGACGAATCAGCTCACACATCCTTCATTTTTGAACTCTTCGATGTAGGCAAAAAAGGACCTCGGGGCTCGACAGTGGAGTTTGATTTGGCCCCCGAGGAGGAGACGGGGACTATACATCCGGATCAGGTGGTTGAGGGTGAAGGACATCCCATCTATCATGTTTGAGTAATGCCTGATCATATAAACAACGCGCTAGAACGAAGGATGAATTTGGCCTAGGGTTACCTGATAACGTCGACAGAAGTCGAGAATCACGGGGGCGAGGATGGCCCCACCAGCCCCAAGGTGAATGGATAGGTGTACACACTCAGAAAGCCGGCGTTATGAGCCGTAATATCTTCTTCCTGAGAAGGAATCTCCACAAGCACGATAACCCCCCAGCGGCATTCAACCCCCACTCTCCCGACGTCTATTACCGAGCAGATATACCAAGTCACGGGCTCGCGATGACCTGGGTTCGAGGAAGGTCTCTCGACCTTGAAATCGGAGGTCATCGCAAAAGGTCCTAGGACGCATTCCTCTACACGAGGAGGTGTAGCCACCTCGCTTGGAGAAAGAAGCAAAGTGGATGAGCTCGCACATCCCGCGAAGAATAGGTAGAATTTTTCGTCATCCCGAAAAGACTTTGAAGGGAGAAAAATAGTTGCATTCTTGAGAGAAAACGAGAGGAAAAAAAGAGCGAAACTTTTCAGGGATTTAGGCACGAAATATGTTATACAAAATAAGAAGGAGAGTATTTATAAATGCATCATGTGTGCATTGAAGGGGGCCAAGAGGCATCCAACTACCATAGTCAATGCGAGAACCTGCAAGAGCAGTGCACTGTCGTATCTTGGCATCGTGTGATCGTTGGCGATTGCAAGAACATCGAAGGAGGAAGAATTCAAGGCCGTTTCTTATCACTTCCACTCTAAGAAACGCGTAGACTATCTGTATGTGGTAAAACCGGGGACCCAATTTCCTCATCATTAGGTCACATCGCGGGCATGCTTCTCAAGGCTCAAAGTCGAGGTCAAGACTCACCCTCGGGAGCCGTCGGGTATCGACCCCGGGGGGAATTGCGTACTAGCGGCTATAATACGAGATAGGGGAGTTCCCAAGGAACGCAGTTGATATTGATAGAGCCTGGTTGTCCCATCCCGTTTTCTTTATCATTAATGTATCTTGAACTATATTGGGATCTCCCCTTCTATATAAGGGGAATCCTTGGCACTTTGTAAAGGGCTGTTGTTGCTCCAACTATTCTATACAAAATAATAATTCTCTCTCTCTTTTTGTAACTAACTCGCTTGATATTATTGCTCTATTTTGTTATCTTCACACTTGTTCTACATTTATTGTTTATCATTGGCCATAAAGAGCCTCCATCAATCATATCTTAACTGTTAGTCCTTTCCTGGTTACCCCCGATAGCTCAAGCCCGATCCTAGGCATCGACCTCGAGGTCCCTCATCGGTCAGTCCGAGGCACGAATAACTATCCCCTTGGTTTGATTATAACTCTGCTTTGGTTTGTATTTTGCCGTTAAACTTCATACATCTAGCATCAACTGTTTAAACAACTAGCATAAAAATAAATCACGTATTTTTAGAGTTCCATTAACAAATTTAATTATTATTACCATTTTCACGGTAAACAACTACTAAATTTTTTTGTGTTATATCATTTTTGTATCTATATAACTTGTAAAACATATGGTAATATGCCGTAAAATTTGTATGGCTATAAACTTTTTATTATGAATAAAATAGGCAATTTAAGTTAAAATTATTTCTTAAATTTAGAAAAGGTCACAAACTAAAAATTATTCAACACTTTAAGTAGGCGTTTGGACAAAAGAATTGTAAAATTCGAAAAAATGGTGAAATTTTTTTTCAAGTGGAAATGGTATTTGAAATTTAGAGTTGTGTTTAGACATAAATTTCAGTTTAGGTTGTTTTTGAAGTTTTGTGAGTGATTTGAGTAAATATTTGAAAAATAAGTTTTTGTAGTTTTTCAAATTTTCAAAATTTCCAAAATGAATCTTCAAGTGAAAATTGGAAATTTTATGAACAAATGCTGATTTAAAAAAATAAGTGATTTTTTTGTTCAAAAAAAGCTTCCATCAAATTTTATGTCCAAACGGGCACTACGACCGATGCTTCTACATGCTTTAAAAAATTTCAACTTGTAACGACCCGATCGGTCATTTTGAGCTTTTGCACCCAGCTCGTCAGTTCCCAGGCATGACTTGCCCTGTGTGGCGTATTATGACTTATGTAAATTGTTGATTTTGGTTTTCAGGGTAATCAGAATGAATTTGGAAGAACAGTTCTCAGTTTGAAGCTTGAAATTGAAAGGTTTGACCAAGTTTTGACTTATTGGTAAACGACCTCAGAATGAGGATTTTATGGCTCGGATATTTTCATTAGGTGATTTGGGATGTAGGAGTGTGTCCGAAATATTCTTGTGATGTCAGGTGTAGAATTAGGCATGAATTGGCGAAAGTTAATTTTGGCGTTTTCCGATTGATAGGCGAGATTTTGATATAGGGGTCGGAATGGAATTCCAAAAGTTTCAATAGATTCTTTATGCCATTTGAGATGTGTGTGCAAAATTTCAGGTCATTCGGACATGGTTTGGTTGTTTTTTTTAATCAAAAGCGTAATTTGGAAGAATTTAGAATTCTTAGGCTTGAATCTGATGTGATTTTAGTATTTTGATGTTGTTTTGAGCTTTCCGAAAGTTGGAATAAGTTTGAATGATGTTATCGGATATGTTGGCACTTTTGGTTGAGGTCCCGAGGGCCTCGGGTGAGTTTCGGGTGGTCAATCAGACCATTTCATGTTGTTTGAAATTGCAGAAAACCAGCTGAAGTGTTGCAAACAATTTGTTCTTCGCGGTTAGGGTTTAGGGAGAGCTAATTGAAGAGGGATTTCAAGAGGATTTCATGGAGGTAAGATTTTTGGACCCTAAACTTGTTTATATGATGAATTTTATCATTTGTAAGCTTGAAATCCATGGAAAAATCAGTAGCAAAAATAGGTAATTAGGGCTTGACTTTGGAGAGTGTAAATTGGGAATTTGAAGGGGTAATTGAGGTCCGATTGTTCTTGGTATGTATGGACTCGTGAGAGGATGAGGATTCCATTGATGTTAATTTTGTCTGATTCCGAGACGTGGGCTCGGGGGGGGGGGGGGGG
>MU705113.1:20882-31587 GCA_026770625.1 Nicotiana glauca
GCATATTTTAATGATTTTGTACTGATTGTGGCTAGATTTGGAGCATCCGAAGGCCGATTCGAGGGGGAAAGGCAATGCGAGCTAGAAATTTGGCCGGTTCGGGGTGAGTAATGGTTGTAAATGGTGTTATGAGGGTTTGAAACCCCAGATTACACATCATTGTGCTATATTGAGGTGGGGCACACGCTTGATGACGATCTTGGGGTCGTGCACTATTGGGGACCGTGACTTGGTCCGTCCCGATTGATGATTTTACCGTGTATTTGACTGAAATCTATTTGTTATCATAATTATTTATGCTGAATGCCAACTATTTGAACCCTTCGGGGATTTTGTTGATATTTTCCTCACTGTTTTGACTTTATACTTAAACTCAGTCATGTTATTTTCCACTATTTTTAAAACTCAGCCATGTTTACTCTGTTTTAATACTCAAATGATATTTAAAGGATGTTTTGGGTTGAGAAACACCGTTTTACTGTTGCCCGAGAGGCTTATGTGATTTTTGACTAAGTAAGGCCGAGGGCCTGTATTGTGAGGATATATTATGGGTCGGGCTGCACGCCGCAGCGATGATACACTGATTTTGATTATGAGGATGAGGGCCTCAGATTTGTACGCCACGAGGTGTCTTGATATTGATATGAGGTCGAGGACATATTTATGATGCCACGAGATGGACTGATATTGCGCTTGGGCTGTAAAGGGGCCCTCCAGGAGTCTGCACACCCCTAGTGAGCGCGGGTACCCATTAGGATGCAAGTTATAGCCCGAGGGGCTGGTATTGTTCTCTGTGGTTGCCCGAGAGGCTGGTACTGTTCTCAGATATTGCTTGAGGGGCGAATTTGTTGACATTGTGCCCGAGGGGCGAACCTTATGTATTTATTTGTTTAATTACCTGTCATTTACCTGTTTAGTTGTGTAACTGTGCCTGAGGGGCGGATTCTCTATGCTTATTTGTTCTAGTTGTTTTGCATTCAACTGCTTAACTGTTGAAAAGCCATTTTTGAAAAAGTTTTAAACTGAGCTAAGATGCTTTAAGAGATTTCACAGCTTCATTGTTTTCTTACTTGTTTTGTACCACTTCTATACAGCATGTTGACACTTTTCATGATTTATTATCACTCAATCTTTATTTATAATTATTACTCATTGAGTCGGAGTACTCACTTTACTCCCTGCACCTTGTGTGCAGATTCAGGTATTTTCTGAACCCGGTAGCGGGTATTGGTTGGTCGGAGGAAGAGTCATCGGAGTTTATCAAGGTAGCTTCCGGCATTCGCAACACTGCTTTTCTCCCTCTTTATTCTATTTGTCTGTACTTAGTACATTTCAGACTTTGTGAGTTGTATTTAGACCTTAGTAGATGCTCATGACTAGTGACACCCCGTTTGGGCCGTGTTTATGATGTACTTCTGTATTTTAAGATATTATCTGCTACTTAGTATTACTAAATCATGTTTTATCCTATTTTATTATTGTTTAACTGTTTAACTTCGAATTGGAAATGTGTCAGCTGGTCTTGTCTTCACGAGAGGGGCCATTATGACCGGGTATGGGTATAGGGTCGTGAAAAGTTGGTATTAGAGCCTAGGTTACATAGGTCTCACGAGTCATGAGCAGGTTTAGTAGAGTCTCGCAGATCAATACAGAGACGTCTCTATTTATGCTCGAGAGGCTGCAGAACCTTCAGGAAAAACTTCACATTCTTGAAATTCTTATCGTGCGTCCTTGATTCTGCTTGAAATGTAACTCTTGAAATTCCTTCCACACATTTGTATGCGCAAACGAGCACTCTGTATCAGATGTGTATTGATGGTTTGTGATTCCTTGATCGAGGGACGGGATGTGATCTCTATGTGTTGATGTTGGGCCAGTCTAGAAAGACTTGAGGCCGGATTATTACCTATATCTTGAGCCCTGAGCGGTTGCTTGTGTGAGCACGTGTTTCTGGATTTATATGTGCTGTTATGCCCCTATTAAGGGAAGCAATAACTGGTTAGTACGTGATGAGGGTGATGTGACTACGAGATGTGATAATATGATTTGGAAGCAACGAGAATGGTCTGTTGGAGGATAGATGATCTATTAGGTGTTTGATTTCCATTGTGATTAGATGTATAGCCCCGAGTCATGGGTGTGTGAAGAATCTTTTCATGATTCCTAGTAAGGAGTGAAGCAAATTTCATGTTACGATACGAGTTTAGACTCAGGAAGACTAAGTGACTGCATAATGGTTAGGACGGTGAAAGGTATATATAAATGTTAATTTAAGGCAAAGCAAGTGGGTTATCTCCTGCGAAGTGTTCTGGAGTTGTGTGATCCTTATGTTGTCTGTTAGAAGATCCCATTTACAAGTGAAATATATGTGTGAATTTAATTTGGGTCTCTTAAGAGAGTGGGTTTAATTGTTACGAGAGTAAATGCGAGAATTGCAGAAGATATGAAGTACCGGATGGTCCGTGTTCTACGAACTTATGAAGGATTGAGTTAGTCTCACTATGGTATTATGGCAGCAATAAAGTATATGCGTTATGAGTTATGGTGCGTGTCTTGATCTATGGCTTCGAGCCAAGTAGGGGAGTCTGCTATTGAATAGTTGATTGCACGGTTATGTGCTCTAATAGTTCCAATTCGAGGCGTATTTGTGAATCCGTTATTGCTCGAGTAAAGGAAATTTCAATAAAGGTTATGTTATGCTTTATGGGTGTACGAGAATTGGGGAATAACTTGAGTTGTGGTTGGTAAGGAATGCCCGATACATAGGGTAGGAGGTTGCTTGGTTATATTGGAATGAGGTTACATTCTGCAGTGTCGGAGTGTTGTTGAACCACAGGTTGTTCGGTTTGTTTAATCAATCTAACTACGGTTTGAGTAGATAGAGTGGGTGACTCTAGAGACTGGTTCCATTGTGTTCAAAATTTTACATGCAATGATTGGAAGCTTTCAAGTTGTAGTTGTGGCTAGAAACTGAGTTTTCAGTGGAAGATGGCAAGACTTGTGGTATTTTCTATATCAATTATGGGATTCTATATATCAGTATTGGGAAGGTTAAGGTAATGACTTTGGATTCGCAGTAAGTCCTTTTAGAGTAGGTATCTTGAATATGGTACTTTGGGGAACATTTAAAGGAGTATTCAGCGGGTTGTGAGCCTTAGGCTGTGTGGTATTATGCTTGGGTCTCGTGTGGTAAGTTTGGGTTGAGGAATTGTGATGTTACAGCAAGAAGAGAATCAAGTGAAGGTAAATCAGAAGGGATCTCAGATAGATGTGATAACTTGGTAGTAGGCCAGATCAGTATGGTAAGGATATAATTAGTTCTTTGGGTGTTTACGAGGTAATGAGTTTCCACAGGTATTTTGCGGCAATGCTCTTGGGTTTTAGTGGCATGCGTAGGTTGGTTGAGTTAAGAGGATTCAGTCTTGACATGCTTGTTTGTGCAAAGGGGAGTCGGAGCGTTCTTGTTATTTTCTACCGTAGCTAGAAATGTATATTTTCTGCTGGCATGAGGAGTAGGGGATGTGCAGTGAATTTCTTCTAAATGGGATCAATGGAAAGTTCTTGGTTGGTTGAGGACATAGTTGCTTGAGGACATAGTTGCTTGTGGATCGGAAGGGATATAAAATTCTCATGTTATTTTAGGATGGATTGGTATATGCAGTATGGGTGGAGGAATAAGAATTGTGTGTGTAAGGTTACAGTTCAATTCTGGACAGAAGGCCATAAAACTCTTAGGCAGCACGGGTAGTTTCAGATAATTAGAGAAATAAGCTTCAGAGGATTAGGGAAAATGATCTTCGGATGATTAAGTAAATGGTATTGCTAGTTGGAGGTAATCTGACTAGGGCATATATTTCAGAAGAAGGCGATGTGATTAAGTTGATGGTACTTCGGTAGTATTACAGCACTTTCTTGTTAGATCGACTGTTGATATCCGAGTTTGCTTGGAGGCACAGAAGAATGTTAGAGTATCTCTCATGGAATGATTGGGTATTAGAGACATGGTATGTATTCGGACGGCGGAACTGGGATCAGGTATGGTGATTCATGCGCTATATGGAGTTGGAGACTGGAAGTTCTCATATTCAGGCTATGTTGTGGTTGCGGGTCGTGTGTATCGGTACTGGTGACTATTGGGGTTTGGAGACCCGAGTGGATCTTTCGTTACTTGGTATGTTAGATTTTGGATGTGATATTGGGTTCAGACTGGTTTTCTCTATGTCGTGTCGTTCTAAGCTATTGCGCTAAGGCAGCAATATTGGCGATGCCGGGAATGTCACGGATTTAGTAGCAAGGTTCGACGGATGTTATGGTATTAGTGGGGTGGTTTTGGAATTTTAAAGATCCAGCGGATGGCTGGGGAGGATTGTTTATCTTATTTGGGCTTTCGTGATGGATATCAGTACGGAGGCTTCTACTATTAATTCAGTTCCGGTGGTGAGGGACTTATCGGGTATGTTTCTTGTGGCCGGGCATGTCACCGGGAAAGGTTGTTAATTTCGGTATTGATTTGATGTCGGGAACCGTATCGTATGGCACCGGAGAGTTAAAGGAGTTGAAAGAACAACTTCAGGATTTCCTTGATAAGGAGTTCGTTGGTAGGCCAATGTGGATGCGTGTTCCAACTTGAGTCGGCTTGGTTGGCTCTGAATTATATTGTTGAGGGATGTGTTGATTCGATTGTTATTAAACTATTAGTAATATAGGGAGATCTATGAGTTACCTTTTTGTATTGCGAGGTGTTATGATTTGTTGATTACATGCACATATGGTGCGGTTCTATTGAGGTTTCATAGTGGAAGTCGAGCGGGGAGAGTAATTGAGTGTTGCTCGATGAATGGCGTATCTGTTATGTTCTTTCGGGCTTGTGTGGTGTATGTTATTTGCTTCACCGTGGGTATGATGATTTGCTTTGGTTCTAGACATCAAATTGCATGTGGTTGTCGATTTCAAGCATGGTGAGCTTGAGGTACAACTCTTTCATTTGAGTCATTTTCATGATTTGAGTATGTTCAAACTATTTCATATTGGTGCGCGCATTGCGCAAGTTGTGGCTTTACTCTATATTGAGGTGTCATGTCACCAAAGTTGTTGTGTTGGATCAGCTGAGATCGTTGGGATCTTTAATGAATACGAACGGATTCAATGTTAGCATGTTGGAAGGATAAATATCGAGGTTCGGCTCAGAAATTGCTATGGTCCTTGCCAAAGGAGAAGTGGCTTCATGAATGGTTGATTTAAGAAATAGTTATGGTTTACTATGTGTTTTATTTAAAATTCGCAGTATATGAAAGAGTTGGGGATGAGACTTTAGTTGATAAGAGGTTTTCTATTGGTATTCAGTTATTGTGTGCAGTTGTTGTGATTTGAAGTTATTGCTGTAAACGTTTGAGTTATGTGGTATATCATGTAATTGCACATGAGGTTGCAGGTATGGGTTGTTACAGCTTGTTATGGATTATTCACAGTATAAATGTGAGATTTCGATCGTACCGATGTTTTCAGAAGTGGAAATGTGGTTCTTTGGTTTATGGGCTAGATTGGATTGTGAAATTTCAGTTACAATATGTTATCGGACCTATATGAAATAGGGTGACATGCGATCACCCCGGGGTATATGCGTGGTAAGGTTATTCAGCGATTAGTTGGCTTTTGGAACAACCCTGGGCAAGTTCGAGGATGAACGTATGTGTAAGTGGTGGAGGATGTAACGACCCGACCGGTCGTTTTGAGCTTTTGCACCCTACTCGTCAGTTCTCGGGCATGACTTACCCCGTGTGGCATATTATGACTCATGTAAATCGTTGATTTTGGTTTTCAGGGTAATCAGAATGAATTTAGAAGAACAGTTCTCAGTTTGAAGCTTGAAATTGAAAGGTTTGACCAAGTTTTGACTTATTAGTAAATGACCTCGAAATATGAATTTTATGGCTCGGATAGCTTCGGGGGTGATATGTGATGTAGGAGTGTGTTCGGAATATTTTTGTGATGTCCGGTGTAGAATTAGGCTTGAATTGGCGAAAGTTAGTTTTTGGCATTTTTCGGTTGATAGGTGAGATTTTGATGTAGGGATCAGAATGGAATTCCGGAAGTTGCAGTATCTTCATTATGCCATTTGGGATGAGTTTGCCAAATTTCAGGTCATTCGGACGTAGTTTGGTTGGGTTTTTGATCAAAAGCGCAATTTGGAAGAATTTGGAATTCTTAGGCTTGAATCCGATGTGATTTTGGTGGTTTGATGTTGGTTTGAACTTTCCGAAGGTTAGAACAAGTTTGAATGATGTTATGGGATATGTTGGAATATTTGGTTGAGGTCCCGAGGGTTTCGGGTGAGTTTTAGATGGTCAGTCGAACCATTTCATGTTGTTTGAAATTGCAGAAAACCAGCTTAAGTGTTGCAGACAATTTGTTGTTCGCGTTCGCGGTCAGGGACCCGTGTTCGCGAAGGGTGATCTTCTGAGGTGCGAATGTTTTTGCCTTCGCGTTCGCGTTTAGTGTGTCGCGTTCACGTTCTTGTGATATTTGATTCTCCGCGTTCGCGAGGCCTGTGTCGCGTTCGCATAGAGTAAGTAAAATAGATGGGGTTCCAGCCTTTTGTGCTTCGCGTTCGCGTTCGCAATGGTTTGGAAAGCATATGCTTCGCGTTCGCGTGATGGATATCGTGTTTGCATAAGGGAATTTTTGGTCAGCGAATTTTTGTGCTTCGCGAACGCGAGGTTTTGACCGCGTTCGCGAAGAAGGATTTTTATGCCTGGGCAGAATATTTTAAAAGGGCTATTCCACGATTTTGAGGCTAAGAACCTCCATTGTTGGACAACTTTGAAGCTTGGGAGAGCTAATTGAAGAGGGAATTCAAGAGGACTTCATGGAGGTAAGATTTTTGGACCCTAAACTTATTTCTGTGATGAATTTTATCATTTATAAGCTTGAAATCCATGGGAAAAACAGTAGCAACAATGGGTAATTAGGGCTTGACTTTTGAGAGTGTAAATTGGGAATTTGAAGGGGCAATTAAGGTCCAATTTTGATATTCTTGGTATGTATGGACTCGTAAGAGGATGAGGATTCCATTGATGTTAATTTTGTCGGATTCCGAGACGTGGGTCTGGGGGGCCAGGTTTGAGCAATTTCAGATTCTTGATGTAAATTGGATATTTTCGAGTGGGCTTCCTTCCCTTTGCATATTTTAATGATATTGTACTGATTGTGGCTAGATTTGGAGCATTCGGAGGCCGATTTGAGGGGGAAAGGCGTCACGAGCTAGAGATTTGGCCGGTTCAGGGTGAGTAATGGTTGTAAATGATGTTCTGAGGGCTTGAAACCCCAGATTACACATCGCTATGCTATATTGAGGTGAGGCATATTCTTGGTTACGAGCGTGGGGTCGTGCACTATTAGGGACCGTGACTTGGTCCATTCCGATTGATGATTTTATCGCGTATTTGACTGAAATCTATTTGTTATCATCATTATTTGGGCTGAACGCCATATTTAGGCTGAATGCCAACTATTTGAACCCTTCGGGGATTTTATTGATATTTTACTCACTGTTTTGACTTTATACTTAAAACTCAGTCATGTTATTTTCCACTATTTTCAAAACTCAGCCAGGTTTACTCTGTTTTAATACTCAAATGATATTTAAAGGATGTTTTGGGCTGAGAAACACTGTTTTACTGTTGCCCGAGAGGCTTATGTAATTTTTGACTAAGTAAGGCCGAGGGCCTGTATTGCGAGGATATATTTTAGGTTGGGCTGCACGCTGCAGTGGTGATAAACTTATTTTGATTATGACGCCGAGGGCTTGATATTTGTACGCCACGAGGTGGCTTGATATTGATATGAGGCCGAGGACATGTTTATGATGCCACGAGATGACCTGATATTGCACTTGGGCCATAAGGGGCCCCTCTAGGAGTCTGCACACTCCCAGTGAGCGCGGATACCCATTGTGATGTGAGTTATAGCCCGAGGGGCTGGTATTATTCTCTGTGATTGCCCGAGGGGCGGATTTGTTGACATTGTGCCCGAGGGGCGAACCTTATGTGTTTATTTGTTTAATTACTTGTCATTTACCTGTTTAGTTGTGTAACTGTGCCTGAGGGGCGGATTCTCTATGCTTATTTGTTCTAATTGTTTTGCATTCAACTGCTTAACTTTGGAAAAGATATTTTTGAAGAAGTTTTAAACTGCGCTAAGATGCTTTAAGAGATTTTACAGCTTCATTGTTTTCTTACTGGTTTTGTACAACTTCTATAAAGCATGTTGATGCACTTTTCGTGATTTCTTATCACTAAGTCTTTATTTATAATTATTACTCATTGAGTCGGAGTACTCACTTTACTCCCTGCACCTTGTGTGCAGATTCAAGTATTTTTTGAAACTGGTAGCGGGTATTGGTTGGTTGGAGGCAGAGTCATCGGAGTTTAGCAAGGTAGCTGCCGGCGTTCGCAGCACTGCTTTTCTCCCTCTTTATTCTATTAGTCTGTACTTAGTACATTTCAGACTTTGTCAGTTGTATTTTGACCTTAGTAGATGCTCATGACTAGTGACACCCCGGTTTGGGCCGTGTTTGGGATGTACTTCCGCATTTTTATGATATTATCTTCTACTTAGTGTTATTAAATCATGTTTTAGCTTGTTTTATTGTTGTTTAGCTGTTAAACTTCGAATTGGAAATGTGTCGGTTGTCGTCTTCACGAAAGGCGCCATCATTACCGGATTTGGGTATAGGGTCGTGACACAACTTGATTTTCTCATATCGCCTGACGACTTTGCCACTTCGTGTGGGTCCGGCTATGCCTTGGGCTAACTTAGACACACGTTTAAGCAGTAATGAAGGTTCAAAAGCTGGGAAATTTTATATTTTTCCCATCTATCTATGAGGGTGGTTTGATTGGCTTAGAGGGTGTTTGACTAAGCTTATAAGGTGGTCAAATTAGCTTTAAGCACTTTTAGGCTTATCTACGCGTTTGGTAAAGTTAAAAGTGCTTATAAGTCAAAAATAATCCAAAAGCCATAAGCTGGTCACCCAGCTTATTAATTTCTAGCTTATAAGCACTTTGAGTTTGATCAAATTTTTTACTATTTTATCCTTAAAATATTTATTTTTAGAACAAAACTCTTATATATCGATACTCACTGCCTCGAGTACTATTTCAACCTACCCCCCCCCCCCTTCAAGTCTGCAATCATTGACTATTTAAGATAAACAATTTCTTTATTTCTTTGCATATTTATATCTATGTGATTGTGTATTAATTTTTGAACTGTATGTAATAAATGAGGACATATCAAATTTTTTATGTATCAACGTCTTTTTCTCTTCAAATATTTTTTCTTATTTAGGTTTATTTTTTACCAAAAAACTTTATCAATTTATTAATTATTATAACTTATCTTTCTCCTAATGATACCAAACGGGTACATGATCGCTACTAAAGGGGCTCATGAAATAAATTACAAGAACATCAGTCCTGGCCAGTCATAATTTTAACAGTATACCCTAATCCACGATCCTCCTATGACTCTACAATGCCCATCTTGGCTAAAATGAGTCCACCAAGGATTACCTGTTAAGTTGCCTTAACCAGAGTTTACTGTTAGAATTAGTAACTGCCTGGGCTATATAGTTTCAACCCGTAATCTCATGGGAGTGATACAATACAGTTTAATAACTGAACATGTGTGTACATAGCTTATGATGACTAAGTTTAACACTTATATCTTTAGCCTATCATTTAGGCTAAAACCAAGATAAGAAAATTATAAAGCTTAACAAAATTTTAAATACCTGAGACTGCCGATTTGTGGCCAAGTGACCTTTTTCTGATATTGATAAATTTACAAAGACAAAGAGTGTTTTTTTACAAGGGATCTTAGGGAGAGTCTAGAGAGAAGCAGCCGTATTCATTGATGCCCCCAACTAAAAAAATGAAGATCCTTATATAATGGATCTGTCTCTAAAACAAACAAAGCCTAAACAGTAAAATGGCCAACAAAATAATTACATCATGGCTGACAAAATAAAAGTGAAATTCTAAAATCAAAGAAGTTAAAGATAAACGTACAAAGTACTTTATTAAGTGGATTCCTTCCATTATGGAGGGGTCTATTACTTTATTAAAGTTGTCTTTTTGTCACGACCCTAATCTTGGTCGTGATGGCATCCAACACAATTGCTAGGCAAGCCCGACCATTTACACTCTCAACCCGAGCATGAAGCTCAAAACCAGTTATTTGAATATCATTAATTAACAATAACGCTAAAATTTTTAATTGATATATATATATATAGAAACCAAACTGAATATCAGGATAACACCGAATACACTCCCAAAGACCTGGGGGTCATGAGTCTAGAGCCTCTAACAATACAGTATAATAAGACTCCAATAATACATAGTTTAAAAAACTACGGAAAGATAATAAAAAGGAATAGGGGAGGAGTCGGGTCCTGCGGACGTCAGACAGCTACCTCGACGTCAGACAGCTACCTCGACAACTCCGGATAAACTCTGAAATCAGCAAAAGCTCAGATAAACTCCCGAGGTACCTGGATCTGCACACATAGTACAGGGAGTAAAGTGAGTACTTCCAACTCAGTGGTAATAAGTGTAAATAATAACTGAGCGGTAAGAAATCACGTAAGAACACTCCATCATGCTATATAGTACAGTACAACCTTTTGAACAAAATAGTAAAA
>MU705115.1:0-29311 GCA_026770625.1 Nicotiana glauca
CCGGGACCGCCAAGCCCGGGACCGCTAGGCCCGGCCCGTTTGGCCCATTTAGGCCCGGGCCCGCCTAAAAGTGCAACCTTAGTATAACGTACATGTTTGGCCGAGCCCAATTATTTCGACTTAGATCATGTGCATATATTAAAATTCAGTAAATATGCAAGTATAAAAGAATATCCTAATGCACGAAGCATCATGTATTCACGCAGGGTCCGAGGAAGGGCCGTACTTCAAGAGGTGTAGACAACCTACCTTTATACATGTATAGATCGATTCCAGACTCGAACACCATAACCTATAGGTAACACGAAGACAATATATTGCTCCAAGGTTCAATCTTAAATCTGTCTATGACTATTAATGCAATTTATTTTCCAAGTAATACTAAAATTACTTAGATGAATAATTTCTTGTAATTATATTTTAAATAATACAATACAGTGAAAGAGTTTTATGTAGGGATCTTTATATAAATATTCATATTCATTGTTTATTTTTTCTAGCCATATACATAGATTATATATTATGTATATATAATTATACATATATAATATATAAACTATGCATACATTATACCTCCACAGACTATTTTTAGTTTAAACGATTGGGTGGATTGCTATTTGGATTAATTCTTCTTTTATATACTGTGTAGAGAAAGTTAAACTCCCAAATTCAATCCCCAATTGCTCAACGTACAATCCGATTATTACATATGAAAACGAGACCCGTTAAGTATGAAACAGACAACCCGAAAACCCGACAACAAAGAAGAAAAACCCAAGAACATAAAACCTGCGAATCCCAAGGCAACTGAGATATCTGATTGTACACAAAATGCATTATTAACCGTACACGTGTCTCTTTCCCTTAACGTCCGAGCCAACGCCGTTCCCGCCGAATCGGCCGACAGCAACATATATGCGAAAACCTATATTGAAAAACAACAACGAAAACGTCTATGTTTCACACACCGTCTCCGACATTCCGTACTAAAAAAATGCTCATTGACATTGAAACACAGAACGTCAGTTTCGAAAAGTTCAAACATTCATGGCCTATCATTTACATTAATATTTTAAATTGAATTCTAGAAAACGTGAGTAACATTAATGGTGATCGAAGCACTTTTAGTGTGCTTTTTGACATAAAAATCGTAAAATTACAAAAACAACAACCCAATATAATCCCACAAATAGGATCTGGGGAGGGTAATATGTACGCAGACCTTACCCTATCCCGAGGAGCAGAGGATGTTTCTAGGAGACCCCCAGCTCAAGTAATCTTTTTTTTCAAGTAAAAATAATATTTGAAAAATATAATTGTGTTTGGACATGTATATAATTTTGGGTTATTTTTTATTTTTCGAGTGTGATTTGAGTGAAAATTTTGAAAATAGCTTTTGTGAAGTTTTTTGAATTTTTCGAAAAATTTTAAAATTCATCTTCAAGTGAAAAATAAAAATTTTATGATCAAACACTGATTTTGAAAAAAAAATAAAAAATTTTCGAAAAAAAAGAAAAAAATTCTTATGTCCAGACGGGCTCTTAATCTAGGGGAAAAGGTAAAATTTGCTATACTATTCGAAATGAACAATTTTAGTACCTAACTTTTGTTCTGATATTACATTGCTACAACAACAAATCAGTATATTTTTACAAGTAAAGTCTTGGTATTTAATATTACATTGCTATAATTACACGTAGAGTCTTGGTATTTAATATTACATTGCTATAATTACGAAAGTCTAATAACAGAACTTTAACATGAGAAAAATCATAATCAAACGTTAAATGTAAAATTGAAGGTTTTGGAGACCTCTACCCATTTATATTGGAGCTCCATTAATGACATGAATAATTATGACGCAATTTGCTACCGATCAAAAGTATGAATAAACACAATATATTAGCAAAGTTAATTTGAACAACTTCGAACAATAAAAAGATAAATTTGAACCTTTAATTTTCCCTTGATCAAACTATGGTGAAATTAAAAACAGTTACTAGTAAAACTTCCTTTAACAATCTCCAATTTCATTATCTAATACTCTATTTGTATCAAATTATTTGTCGCATTTTTTTATACGTCTCATAAGAAAATATTAATTAGTAGAGATTTTTGACTATTTTATGCTTATTTATGACTTAAGATGCAATCCCCTTTTTGTTGAATATTTTATTTATGTGTTATCTCAATCTTCAAGAACACTTATTATTAAGAGTAATTTGAGATAATAATTTGTAGAAATATTTGAGACGGAGGGAGTAAACCATTTCCTAAAAAAAATTAAAATAATTATTTTTATAAATTACCATAGATAATTTGAGATGGAGGTAGTAAATAATTCCCTTTGTTTAAAAAAAAAAAAAAAATTGGAACGGGCAATGGAGTAATTGGAAATTCGGTAAAGAAAAAGTAATTGAAAATGGAAAGATAAGAACCTGATCGTGGCTAAAATCGAACCAGACTTGAACTACTTCGGGAAATACAGTGGCGCCTCTTGAAATTTCCCAAACTGACGCTCCAATTTCGAACAATGAATACAAAGCCACAATCGCAGCTGCAATTGCTACAAACCTATCCAAACACAACAATTACGAACATAAATTTCTTTAGCATAAATATAATAGTAGTAAATTTTTCATAAAAGTTGGAGTGTTCAATTAAGAGAACCTAAATTGCTGCTATGGTAATAGTACCTGAAAGCATCGAAGTGGTACCATTGAGGAGAACCGGAGCCACCACGAGAGTTAGTGAACATGAAAATAGCAGAAGCAAGAGAGAAGCAGAAGGCAGCGAACCGGAACACGAGAATCAAAATATTGAACCGCCGGTTTTTTTGAAAGGAAACTGTGGACTGGAACTGAGATTGGATTCTAGGTCGGGGAGACGGAGTCATTAAACCGCTGTTCCGGTTCGGTTCTTGACCTGACCTCATAATTTATTCCACTGCAGATTCAGAAGGAGATAGAGAAATTCATATATCATACTAAATAACGAGAAGAAGGTGGAAATAGAGTAAGAAACTGATTGTAAAGTTCACGACACAAGGCATGATTCCCATGTAAAGAGAAAACATATATCTGGAAACAATGACAGATTTTGCTTTTAGTAACAATTTTATGGGCACTTTTTTTGGAAAATATTTACCTGAATTCAGTGTATGCGTATTAAATAAGTCATTTTCACTATCAAAAGATATACTGTCCGATGGTTGAGATATTACCTACACTCTCAATCAAATGCTAGTTTCAGCCTTTGTACAGAGAATTTTTTTGATAGGGAATGCGTTAACTCAATAATGTACCTATTTGGTGCGAATTCAAATTACGAATATAAGATAATTAAATAAAAAATAATTTTTTATCGTAGACAGTATAAATTAAAATAAATACATATGCTAGAGTGGATGTAGCACATAAACAACGGGTTCATATGAATTAAGTAATTCCAACTTGAAACATAAATTCAATAGAATTTAATAAATAGTTAATATGAACGAATAATTTGTGAAGTACAATGAGTTCAATAAAACGACATGTAACAACAATCCAAACAAGCGGAAAGAAAAGGGAATTCAAAAGTTATATTCTTTCACTAATTTCAATCCTACAGTACTCAATCTTCGACTATTATAGAATGTGTGTGAAAATAAGAAGCGAACGGTATTTTTAAAGGATCTAATAAGAGAGTTGTGATTCCTTTATCCTTCGTGGTTTTAAATTCAAATCTTTTAAGTTTACTAATAGTATTATTTAAGGAGCTTTTTATCTTCTTAATGATTTATGCAGTTAAAATTAGAATTAGTCAAACAGGTAAATTTTAAAAAAAAAAAATAAAGAAAGAAATAGACAATTCAAGATTAGGTAGAAGCAGCAGCCAGACAACAAAGATGAAGAAAGAGTAGAGAGGTGGGGTTGTAGCGTTTACTTTTCGTACTTGCTTTCTTCTACCTTTTTTTTTTCTTTTAAAAGTATTTTAATTTAATTTTAATATCTCAGTCGATCCGTTTTAGAGCCCCAACTAATTTATATTCTTGCCGCATAAGTGTTACTAATATAGTAATATACAGGGAGTATTTAAAAAAAAATTCATTCTTATGCCTTTAACTCGAGACTTCTAATTAAGAATAAATTACTTACCACTTTTTTCAGGTTTTTGGATTTCCATCATAACATCTGAGCTTGATATATAATTACGTTATCCTTTTATTGATATATAATTGCGTTATCCTTTTCTTTTTTAATTTCTTGTTATAGAACATTTTTCCTTTCAATTATAATATTTTATGTTACTAGTTCGGTTTTCTTCTTTCTTTTTCTTTTAAAAGTAACTTAATCCATTACATTTTTTAAAATATTACATCTAATTATGGGTGTACATGGACCGGGTTGGTTCGATTTTTATCAAAACCAAACTAAACCAATTATATCGGTTTGGATTGGTTCGGTTTTGTCGAGTTTTTCGGGTTTTCGGGTTTTTTTGTTACATGAATATTATTCCAATCTTACGTTATTAAAATTATAGATAAAGTTTTGATAAGTGAATATATGTTTAGTAAATATGAAAAAAATTGACAAACATATGATCTATTAAAATATTCTAATGGGAGAAATTTTTTAGTAACACATGATAGTTATTTTCTTAGTCGTCTAACAATAGGTTTTTAGTTAATTTATGCTTTCAAGGTTAATACACGAGAGGATCCCAAATATTTCTATATTTTCTAAAGAAAAATCACTACAAAGTCTTAAAAATATAAATAAAATTTATATATTTATATATCAGTTTAGTTCGGATTTTTTTACTCAATACCAAACCAAGTCAAACCAAATCTAGTCGGGTTTTTTAATCGGTTTGGTGCAGTTTTCCGATTCGGTTTAAGCATCCCTACATCTAATAACTTGACTCGCATTGGACTCTTTCTCATCGTACTTTAATCAATCCAATCCACTATTCCGGAATGAAAGTATTAACATTAACTTAAAGTAGGATAATTTTTTTATGTAAGAATAATTTTATTTGATCTTAATAGTAAAGTAAAATAAATTGAAATTCGACGTAGGCGTTTAAATGAAATTCACGAAATCAACTATGCAAAGATTATGAGAGTTTGAAATAGATAAAGTGGATAAGCATAGTACTAGCCCCATGTGTGATTCCTTAAACATGCATTACATACATGCACTTTTATTTCTTACTTTATTTGCCTTTTAATATATTCTTTTTATCATCTGTTTCAAAATGTTACTTATTAGAAGTGATTATTGTCAGCAGAGAACATGAAATATATAAAAATAATTCTTGATTATAAACTAATTTTTATTTATTTATTTATAAATAGGTATGGTCACCTGATCAGAGAGACCACAAGTTTGAGCAACATTACTTGTTTACTTGTCATTTGTCAAAATATGATAAAAGAAAAAAGTTGACTAGGACCAAAGCAGCTTGTGAAGTGTGACAATCTTTGATTTTATCAATTTTAATTTTCATTTTAAATATTGAAACACACTATACAACAGTACAATACACTTTAAAAGATTAGTTAGGCCCACCAAAGGATGTGGTGCTGTGGATGAGACTGCTTTTCCTTAATCAAAGATCTCGAGTCCGAGCCTTGGATATGGAAAAATCCTTGGTAGAGAGCGCTTCCCTCAGAATGGAACCTTACATGGCGCGAATCCGGATATAGTCAGGCTCTAATGCGGGTACTGGACATTGGGTGGGAAATCAAATAAATAAATAAATAAAAATAAAAGATTAGTTAGCTAAGTTAATGTGTTTTCAACAAAAATGGCCATGAGTCAACTCCAGTCTTCGTATTTATTTATTGACTTATGTTGTTGAAGGAATCTTCCGCCAACGCTTATTTGAAAGAATCCCACCGGAACCCCCGGATAAACAAATCCAAATGGAGGTTGAATCATCTCAACACTCCTATAAGGAAATGCTCTTGGATAAACAAGAGTGCAACCAAGCTAACTACTACGACATGGAACACCAATCAAACCCAGAGGGGGTTAAAGGAAAACTCATTAAAGGATCTATCCCCCCCCCCCCCCCCCCCCAACCAAAGGAGAAGGAACGCCTATACATGCCATAGAAATTCTCAGTAATCATCAAGGTTTTCAAAAAAAAAGATGCCTCATCACATGCTACGCTCTAAACTAATTGACCTATGGAAGCCACTTGAATAGTTAATCTTGATTGACCTAGGATGGAACTTCTTCATAGTGGAATTTAGCTTAGAGGAAAGCATGGTTAAAGCACTACACCTAGGTCCATGGTTTGTCTCTGGACACTTTCTTTCTGTTCGAAAATGGGAACCAAAATTTATTCCTCAGGAAGCCACTCTTACTTCTACTGCCATCTGGATAAGATTACCTCAACTACCAACGAAGTTCTATGACAAAGTCATCCTGGAGAAAGTTGGAAGGAAACTAGGTAAACTACTGAAGATAGATCAATGTACATCTTCAACATAAGAGGGAGATACGCACGCATATATATCCAATTCCCACTTGAATCTCCAGTGGAAACATCAGCAATCATTGGAGATCACAAGCAGTCAGTGGTCTATGAAGGCGATGAAACCCTATGCACCAGTTGTGGTAGGTTAGGTCACATGGCCTCAAAATGTAACTACAATTCACGTCTGGCCACAACAGTCAATGGATCACAAGAATCCCACCAAATGGACCTTACACCACCAGAGAGTGAATGGGAGATTGTCACATTCCCATGAAGACGCAAACAGGGACACCACGAAGACGTTGAAGGTAATGTGCTGAAAATACAACATGCTACACAAGCGGAGGAGGTACAAGTAAACATGTATGATGCCATTTCAGGTAAATTCCTCCAAACAAAATCCTTTAATTACAATGTTAAAAAACAAGTACACAACACTCAAGAAGGCCACAAGGCCCAATAATCAAAACCGCCGATGAGCCACAAACACCCAGGCACGTGCCTAACCCAAGCCAAAGAGAGTAGCCCAACACGGGATCCAAAAGAAAAGCAGGGTCAAATTCTGACGACCCCACCAACCTAAATCATCAGCCCAACTCTCAAGAGGGATCCAACCTAATCCCCAATGCTTCAATCATCACTCTGGGCAATTTGCCAAATGGGGCCGTTCATATGCAATCACAGGAATACTCAACCATAGGCACCACTGGTAACGTACCTTCCCACCCAAACGTCAAAGCCTACGCCTCCCCTACCAAAGCTACTGAAACTTCCTCTAATGGAGAAAACCCAAGCGATAGGAATGGAAATCGAGTGCCCTATCTGCACTCTTCTCCCTCTTCAGTTGAAAAGACCATAAAGGTCACCTCCATTACATCCCCAATTAATGAGAAGCCAAATCCCCTAATCCCAACACCAAGCAATCCTTCCACTCTCCAAGATGTGATATTAGGAGGGTTTATGATGGGAGATCAGTCGATTAACCCCACTCCAATCTTTTCCCAAAGTAGCAAAGCCAAGAAACACAAAAATGGCAAGAGACACGATCCCAACCGCCATCTCCACCCACCCACTGCCACCGGGCCACCAGCCGGCCTCCTGGTTAGAGGTTGCCTTGCAGGGGCAAGGCCTCTCATACGACTTCACTCTAGACAACAAGAAGATCATGCTAATAGTGCAAAAGTCGGCGCATCTTGCAAGAGTGACTGTGGAAGACCTCTACAAAGCCTTAACAACATTTGGCCCTCTCCTATGGCAGTCGATGGCCAACAGTGACAGCCCAGCACCGATTACCGACCCACAAGCCCTCAACAACCATATCCTCCAAATTTCCAATTGCTCCCCTTCTTCCCAGATCTGATGAGAGAGGAACCATAGGGGGAGCCAATATTCACTCAGATCAACCTACCATCAAAACCTACGGCTTCCAATCCAAAGAGAACGAACTCCTCACCTCCACTTGATAACATTCATCAAGGAATCTCCACAGCACTGGAGATTCTCAAGAAGAAAGATGCCATAGAAGAACTGGAACAGACCTACCCAGCACCAAGAACAGACTCAATTCTACTAGACTCGATAAGGTTGATCGAGTACAGCACAGAAGCGAGCGAAATAATAGTGGTCTTGTGCCCCAAAGCAATGGCCAAGTGCGGAATGAGTCCATTCTCATCCCAAACACAAGACCACTGAAACCAATTTTGAATCTAACTCCTATTCTGAGTCTGAAGAGGAAGTCTCCACCCCCTCTAGTGCCCAATCTACCAGGATCATCGAGCCCTCAAGAGGGACCTCACCTATCACCCACATCCCCAATGATGAACTACATTAGGGGTGGTAACAGTGCGGAATTCAAAAGGCACTGTCTAGAGATGGTCAAAATTCATAAACTGGCAATGCTAGTCCTGTTAGAAACCAAGATGGCTGACCATCAGACATTGGCCAAATCCTTGGAGTTTGATATGATCATTCAATCTCCAGCGGTGGGTTCCTCTGGGGGAATCATGTTCATGTGGAAGGAGGACCTTGTAGTGGTGGAAGAAGTGGCCACTACCCCAAGGCATTAACGCAATGGTGAAGGTAAGACCTGACCACCCTCCTTGGTTTTTTTCAGCTATTTATGCCAGTAACACCCTCTCAGAAATAAAGCTCCTATGGGAGCAGCTAATCACTATCGCTAGAAACACCAGTGAAAACTGATTCATTGGTGGGGACTTTAATGAAGTCTTGAAGGCCAGGGACAAGTTTGGGGGCAACCCTATAAACCTGAGCCGTAGTAACCAATTCTGGAAATGCATAAATAAGTGTAACTTAATTGACCTAGGGTACAAAGGTAGTAAATACACCTGGACCAATAAAAGATATTCCCATAGTAATGCCCTAAATCTGGAAAGGATTGATAGGTGCTTTGCCAACAAGGGATGGATTAAACACTACCCTGAGGCAAGTGTACAACACCTCTTAGGACCCACTTAGACCACCGTCCCTTGAAAATTCAAATGGGAGGGCCCCCAAGTAACAATCCAACCAGGCCCTTCAGATTTGAAACAATGTGGGCTAGCCACCCTTCTTTCCCTAATATTATCAATCAAGCCTTCTCTGGCCAGCACACCCTACTTCAATCCACTAATGAATTCACAAGGTTGGCAACAAAATGGAACAATGAGGTCTTTGGTAACATCTTCCACCAAAATAATAGACTCCTCGCCAGAATTGGTGGCATCCAAAGGTCCCATAGCTACCAATTCAGTAGCTTCCTGCAAAACCTTGAATCAGAGCTCAATAATGAGCTGAACCTCATCCTCAGAAATGAGGAAGACTTCTGGAAACTGAAATCCAGGATCAACTAACTCAATGATGGAGATGTCAGCACAAGGTTCTTTCACACTTCTACCCTAAATAGAAGGAGGAGAAACAGGATCCTTTCCCTCAAAGAAGACAATGGAAACTGGACCAATGATAAAAAAGAGATCCAGTCCACCATTGTTGACTTCTTTACTAAGCTTTACACTACCTCCCATTTTGAAGTTCCTTGGGCAACCACTAACCACTCCACCATGGATCCTACCCTACATCAAAGCCATAAGGCCTTCATGGACAGGCCCCTCCATTTGTCTGAAATAAAAAAGGCTGTTTCTCCAATAAACCATCCAAATCTCCTGGTCCTGATGGCCTCTACCCTTTTTTCTACCAAAAATACTGGGATATTGTGGGGGACTCTGTCTCAGAATTCTGCATGAACTGCTTCAGCACTTGCTCCATGGATAACATCATGAATCAAACCCTTTTGTGCCTAATCCCAAAATGCCCCCAAGCTTCAATGCTAAAAAACTTTAGACCCATTGGTCTTTGCAACACAATTTACAAAACAGTCACTAAGATCATAGTGAATAGGATAAAACCTATCATGCCCCACATCATAGGTCCAAGCTAAGCCAACTTCCTATCCAATAGAAGGGCCTTGGCAATGCCATTATTGTCCAGGAATACATCAACCATTTTAGGAAAATGAAAGGAAAGAGTGGCAACATGATCCTCAAAATAGACCCAGAGAAGGCCTTTGACAGGCTGGGATGGTCTTTCATTAGGGACACTCTAGAAGCCTTCAACTTCCCCAAGGGTCTATCCAAACTCATCATGTCTTGCATAAATACCTCATCCATCTCCATCCTTGTCAATGGAGGTAAAACTGAACCTTTCAACCCTTCAAGAGGCATCAGGCAGGGGGGCCCCATGTCACCCTACCTATTCATTTTGTGTATGGAAAGGCTCTCCAGATCCATTGACCAAGCAGTCATACAAAACCAATGGCATCCAATAAGCATAAGCAGGACTGGGCCTAAGATTTCCCATCTCTTCTTCGCAGATGACCTCACCCTCTTTGCTAAAGGTAACATTAAGAACTGCAATACAATCTTATCCATATTACATAGCTTCAACAATCAGTCAGGACAAAAATAAACCTAACAAAGTCCAGAGTCCTGTTCTCTTCAAACATAACTCAGGACAACTCCCAACAACTCACCAATATCCCATCCATCAAACACACTACTTCCTTTGGGAAATATCTTGGTTTCCCAATCTTTCACAAAAAACAGACAACCTCAGATTTCCTATTCATCATTGATAATATGCAATCTAAATTGGCTGGCTGGAAAACTAACTATCTGGGAGAACAGTCCTGGAAATGATCACACTGAGCAGTATCCCAAGCCATGTAATGCAATACATCTCCCTCCCCAATAAAGTAAGTAATCAAATTGATAGAATCCAGAGAAACTTCCTCTTGGGCACCACCCCTGAAAAAAGGAAGCTTCACTTGATTAAGTGGGATGTAGTTACTCAAACAAAATCAGAGAGAGGGCTAGGATTGCAAAAAACTAGCTTTAAAAACAAAACTGCTCTAGCAAACCTAGCTTGGAGAGCCTACTAGAATACTAATAGCCTTTGGGCCAGAGTTCTTATCCACAAACACCGTAATATATCCAGAACTACACAAGCTTTGAGATACCATAGGAACTAAAAATATCAATTTGGAAGGGTTTGCTAAAGGGCTGGGAAACATGTAGCAAAACCAGCAGATGGGTAGTGAACAGAGGGAAAATGGTCAACTTCTTAAACGACACTTGGATTCCTAATCAGCCAGCACTCAGGCAATTGATTCAAGGTCCTCAAACTCAGAATGACCTTAACATCAAGGTCAATTCAATCCACAATATGGGCACCTGGGACACCTTAATCTTGTCATTTGATCTCCCCCCCCCCCCAATATCCTAGACTTCCTTAACTTTGTATTCATCCCTAGTGTAGCCACTAAAGATGACAACCAAATTTGGGACCTCACTGCCAACAGGCAATTCTCCAACAGCACTACTTACTCCTTCTTAAGTAGGAACACTCATGCCTACTTGATGATAGGCTATAATAACGTATTTTATTCGATTATTACACTATAATTTACTGCACTTTAGTTGAGTTTGCGCTTTAATCGCTAGTGTTTTGCACTAATTGTGTGTTTTATGCTTTGTAGGTGTGATTCCGAGCTATATAGATGTTATGGAATGAATTTAAGTAATTTGAAGCTTTGAAGTCTGAGTAAAAGCTCAAGGAATTAAGCCGGGATCGTGTTTGGGGGTCAAATTTGATAGTTGAGAACAAACGAAGACTCCATGAGGCATATTGCGCACTGTCTAGTAAAATGAACATAATATTTTACTCAGAACTCCATTTTTGCTCCATAATATATGATTGGAAAGATAACTCAAAGGGATACAACTTTCATGTTTTGCGTTTTTCCAAATTCCAAATGGAACAGGGTGAAAAATCGCAGTTTTACCGCGACCGCGGCAGAACCGCGGCAGAACCGCGGCAGAAGGCATTTGCGGACGAATGAAGAAGCTGAGAGGGTGTTTGGCCGCGGTTTGACCGCGACCGCGGTAGAACCGCGGCCACCCAGGCCTAAAACTTGTCCTTTTTCGCGTAGGAGAAGGTATAAGTGTTTGGGCCCGACCCTACTTGGTATATATACATGGAAAAACGTTATTTTTGAGGAGGAGACATATTTTTGACATAGATTTGACCTAAGGAGGCAAAGAACACATTGGGAGCAAGGCGGAGAATTCTTCTACAAGTTTTTCCTTCCTCTTCCTATTTTTCATTGTTGGTTATGACTTTTAGTATTGTAGTTTTACATACTATTATGAATAGCTAATTTGTTATCTAGAGTTTTGATAGAACCTTTTGTAGGATAAATTCTTGTTATGTTTTTATATAATTGAGCCATAGCTTTTCTCTATTTGTTCAACTACGTTTATATTGTGGTTGATTGAAGAGCTCTCAATTAGCCGTGCCTATTTAGTATGCATAACTCGGGAGAGAGTGCATATTTAGGTAATTGTTGAATAACACCATTCCCAGAGTATATGAGGGATCAATAACCGTGGGTTTAAATGTGGGATTAGGAATAACGAAGCCTTGGGTGCAATCTGAAGTGAGCTGTATTAAAAGCCAGCTAGCGTAGCTCGGGAGAGTGCGTCTAGTAAATTGTCGTAATTACTCGGGAGAGATTTACAGTAATAAGAGTGCTCATGATTGGTAGAGAATACTTAGGCGAAATTATAGAAGACATAGTGGGAAGGATTCCGACAATTGGGGAAATCATAACTCTAGACCTCCTTAATCTTGTCTCTAACCCTTAGTATATTCAGTTGTTAATTTAGTAGTTGAATTTGTTAGTTAATTATTTAAACACAAGAATCTTAATATCTATAAGTTAGGAATTGTTCAAGCTTGTCTTCTTGGTGATAGTGAATAATTGTAGCTAAAGCTTAGTTCTCTTTGGGATTCGACTCCGGACTTGTAAACCGGATGATATTTGCAACGACCGCATTGTCCTTTTTATAAGGCATAGTTGGGTGTGATCACTACTCTCCTGATGAAGAACAACAATTCAAGGGGATTTGGAAACTCCAAACATAAAACAAAATAAAACACTTCATCTGACTCTTAACTCACAGAAGACTGCCCACCAGGAGCTTCCTAAACTCCATCGGACTGGACTGCCCCCCTCAATGCCATTTATGTAGGTTCGAAAAAGAAGGCATTAACCACATCTTCTTCTAATGTCCAAATGCTGTTCAGTTTTGGCATGCAATTCAATCAAAATCAACAGCACCTACATCATCCAATCTAAATCCCAATGGCCATCTTTGGATATCAGTTTTGCAAAAGATTAAGGGTGTTAAGCATAATAAATGCCTCAACTGGGGCAGTCTCCTTCCTTACTGTCTCTGGCACATTTGGCTGGCTAGGAACAACAATGTATTCAACAACAAAAAGGACCCAATCAATGCTAACAACACAATTTCCAAGGCAACTGAGTTCTATGTGCTTAATAATAACAAGAAAAATCAGTACAAGCACCAAATAATGCTAAAATGGACTCCACCACCAAGAGGCTCCTATAAACAAACACAGATGGTGCAGCTAGAGGAAACCCAGGAATGGGTGGAATTGGGGGGTGTCCAGAAATCACAATGGAAACTGAATTTTGGGATACATGGAAAACATATCCAATACAATAAACATAAGGGCAGAAATCAAAGCCATTATCAGAGGTCTACAACTAGCGAAACTAAATAACCTAATGCCGCTAGAAATAGACACTAATTCTTCAGAACAATCAATATGCTGTTAAATGGTAATCTAATATTTGACCCTCTAATTTGTGAATACAGATCGTTGATCCAAAGGATGGGCAGCATGGTGGTGAGGCACACATACAAGGAGCAAAACAGGATAGCTGACGTGCTGGCGAAAGAAGCAGCAAAGGATTTTTTTTGTGTAAATCAGTATCTCTAGCAGTTCCTCCGGTGTTTACCACTGATGTATTTTGGGCAGACATCCTAGGAACTGAACTACCTAAATCTTTTTTGGGTTGTAACTTAAGTACAATTATGCAAAACTATGCATCCTTGGGAGCCTTAAAGTACCCCAACAACTGTCGAAGTAGTGTAACACCATGTGTTAACTTCTAATATATATATATATTATCCTTTTAACCAAAAAAAAAATATTAAAGAAAGTTATTTGACTACCTAAATATAACAACCTAATATAAACTAGAGCAAGAGTGTTTATAACAAAGCAAGGTTTTTGTGTTTAAAATAAAATAAAATTTGTACTTTCTACGATTAAGCTTGCGTTTGGATATAGATTTAATTGAAATTTAAAAAAAAAGAGTTTTGAAGATGAGATGAACAATAGTTTTTGAAAGTTGAAATTGTGTTTGGCAATGCATTTTACTTGAAATGAAATTGAAGTTTTGTGAATAAAAAACTTCAAAAACTACTCTATAGCTAATTTGAGATTTGAAAATTTTGTTTTCAAAATCTACAAAAAAATAGTTAAAATCTATAAATAAACAGATATTTGAAAAAAAAGAACTCGCAAATTTTATGGCCAAACGGGAGCTAAATATTTTATTTTACACAAAATTTTCAAGAAAAAAAATAATAATCAGTCATCTCATTACAATCTTGAAAAATGATCTCCAAACGCCAAGTTCGAACATTCAAGAAAACAAAAAATAAAAGAGTTAATTGCCATGACGTGCCACATCATCATGCCACGTAGGTACCGCGTGATATATGTTTTTCACATATGGAAGCTTACATATGAAATGGACTACCACATGTTGGAAGATTCTAGAGAAATATAGAAATTTCTCGTGGAAAACCTTAGTAGTTAGTAACCTATGGAATTGCTAGGAAAGTCCTTAGAAAATTCTAGCTATGTAGAAAATTCTAGAGAAAAGACTTGTAGATAATAAGGGACTTTGTAATAATTTTTATTTACTCACTAACCCCTAGGAGACTAGTATATAAAGAGGGATATTCATTTGTAACTCACCAAGTAAAAACAATCCACAACAATAACAACCCAGTAAAATCCCATAAGTGAGGTCTGGGGAGGATTGTATGTACGCAGACCTTACCACTACCCCGAAGGAGTAGAGAGGCTGTATCTGAAAGGCCATGGCTCAAGATAATAAGAAAAATAAAAAGGAGAGAATATTAGTTTCACCATAGCGATCATAGAAAAAATAGGAACATAAAATGCATAAGGAAAAATGCGACACAAAAATGATGACTTATAAATTGGTCCTGCACCAAAAGAGAAAATAGTAAGACACGACAATGCCCCTAGCTATTTCAGACAAAAACCCACAGAACAAGGTAACATAAGACTCAACTACTTCCTAGCCTACAACCATAATACTCGAGCTCCACAACTTCCTATCAATTGTCATGTCCTCGGAAATTTGAAGTCTCGCCATATCCTGCCTAATCACTTCTCCCCAATACTTCTTAGGCCGCTATCTACCTCTTCTCGTGCCCTCCATAACCAGAAGCTCACACCTCCTTACTGGAGCATCAGAGCTTCTCCTCTATACATGTCCGAACCATCTGAGACTCGCTTCCCGCATCTTGTCATCAATGGGAGACACATGCACCTTCTCTCGAAGATCACCATTTCTAATCTTGTCCAACCTAGTGTGCCTGCACATCCACCTCAACATCCTTATTTCTGCTACTTTCATCTTTTGGTTATGTGAATTCTTAATAGGCCAATACTCAGCCCCGTATATCATGGCCGGTCTAACCACCACTTTATAGAACTTACCTTTGAGTATCGTTGGCACTCTCTTATCACACAAAACTCCGGATGCTAACTTCCACTTCATCCATCATACCCCAATACGGTGTGCGACATCCTCATCGATATCCCCTCCCCCATGGATAACCGACCCAAGGTACTTGAAGCTGCCTCTACTTGAGATAACCTGTGATTCAAGCCTCACATCCACACCCACTTCCCCCGGCTCAATGCTGAACTTACACTCCAAGTATTTCGTCTTCGTTCTGCTCAGCTTGAAACCTTTATACTTAAGAGTCTGTCTCCAAACTTCTAGTCTCTCGTTAACACCGACTCTGACTCATCAATCAGAACTATGTCATCGGCAAATAGTATGCACCATGGCAACTCCCTTTGAATATGGTTTGTTAATGCATCTATCACCAGGGCAAATAAGAAAGGACTGAGCGCAGAGCCTTGGTGTAACCCCATCTCAAACGGAAAATGCTCAGAGTCGCCTCCTACTGTCCTAACTTGAGTCTTAGCCCCATCATACGTGTCCCTAATCGCCATAATATAGGGAATCGACACACCTTTTGTCTCCAAATCGACACACCTTTTGTCTCCAAGCATCTCTAGAGAACTTCTCTATGAATCTTGTCATACGCTTTCTCTAGGTCAATAAACACCATGTGCATATCCTTCTTTCTCTCTCTATACAGTTCCACCAACCTCCTAATAAGGTGTATAGCTTCTGTGGTAGAACGACCCAGCATGAACTCGAGCTGGTTGTCGGATACAGACACTGTTATCCTCACCCTCGCTTCAATGACCCTCTCCCATACTTTTATGGTATGACTCAGTAATTTGATACCCCTATAGTTGTTAAAACTTTGGATATCACCTTTGTTTTTATACAATGGAACCACCGTACTCCACCTCCGCTCATCCGACATCCTCTTCGTCTAAAAAAATAACATTAAACAACGCAGTCAACCACTCCAAACCTGCTCTCCCTAACACACTTTTAAAATTCCACCGGAATCTCGTCTGGCCCGATTGCTCTACCCCTACTCATCTTACGCATAGCCCCCCACAACCTCCTCAACCTTGATACGCCGACAGTGCACGAAGTCACGGTGACTCTCGAAATACTCCAATTCGCCTAGCACAATATTCCGATCCCTTTTTTTATTCAGAAGTTTAAGGAAGTAAGTCTGCCATCTCCTCTTAATCTGGGCATCTTCTATCAGTATCCTACCATCTTCGTCCTTCATGCATCTCACTTGGTCCAAATCCCGAGCCTTCCTCTCCCTTAACTTGGCCAATCGGAATAACTTCTTCTTCCCACCCTTTTCCCCTAGTTCCTCGTACATACGACCATAAACCGCAGTCTTAGTGTTAGCGGAAACGTAAAAAAAGAACACAAGATTTAACGTGGTTCGGATCAAAATAATCCTACATCCACCAGAGAATAATTTCCTTTCTATTATTTACAAAGGAAGGGGAGATTTCCCAATTACACTTAAGAGAATTTCTCTCTTAACTCTCTACTCACTACAATGTATTGTATTGTTTTTGGGATGGTTTCTACAAATGAAAGAGNGATGTCATTGTATTGTTATTGGGATGGTTTCTACAAATGAAAGAGTGCATCTATTTATAGAGGTAAGGACCTCCTCTTGATGTCATTGGTGACATCAAACTACCTCCTCTTGATGTCATGGGTGACATCAAAGGAGGAAGCTTCCTCCTAGCATTCATGCCAACTCTTTCCACCAACTCTTCCAATTGGCATGCCATTGTTGACTAAACATAAACCAACATTTTCAATCTCCACCTTGGTTTGCGTTTCGAGCGTGCGTGTGAACAACTCTGGCCAAAACTTCTAAGCTTACTGGGCAATCCCGTTGTAAGAAACAAGAAGAATCAAACCATGGTTGAACATACCACCTCCACCTAACAACTGTTCTCTTCGGAGTTGCATCAGTTGATGCACACCCCCGCCAAGTCTTTGCAGTGTGCAAACTTAGCGAGCGGGACTATCTTGGTCAACATATCTGCAGCATTATCGTCTGTGATAACCTTCACGACCTTGATAGTTCCCTCTTCAACAACATCTCGAATAAAATGAAATCTGACATCAATGTGTTTAGTGCGCTCATGAAATCTCTGATTTTTCATTAGATGAATAGCACTCTGACTATCACATCTAAGAGTTGATCCCAGCTGAACCAAACTCAATTCCGCTACTAAACCTTTCAACCAGATAGCTTCCTTCATCGCCTCCGCTGCTGCCATGTATTCTGCTTCTGTCGTAGACAAAGCGACAATCGACTGCAGAGTCGACTTCCAACTAACGGCACTGCCAACGAGGGTAAAGATGTATCCAGTTGTGGACCTTCTTCTGTCAAGATCTCCTGCATAGTCAGAATCCACATAACCGAGAATTGAAATACCTCCACCACTTTTTCGAAAGGTCAGACCAACACCAGAAGCTCCCTTGAGATATCTCAATATCCACTTGACAGCTTCCCAATGCCTCTTTCCTGGGCTGGACATGTATCTACTTACCACACTTACAGATTGAGCAATATCTGGACGTGTGCATACCATAGCATACATAATGCTACCAACTGCACTGGCATAAGGAATCTTTGACATATGCTCCACCTCATCCTCGGACTGAGGCATTTGTAACTCTGAAAGTTTAAAATGAGGAGCTAATGGTGTACTTACAGGCTTGCACGTATTCATATTGAATCTCTCGAGAATCCTTTCAATATACCTCTTCTGAGAAAGATGTACAACACCGTCTTCTCTTGAAATCTCCATACCAAGGATTTTCTTTGCAGCTCCTAAATCCTTCATGTCAAATTCCTTACTCAACAGTTTCTTCAAAACATTTATCTCTGTAATGTTGTTAGCAGCAATAAGCATATCATCAACATACAACAGTAAATAAATCATTGAGTTACCAGACATCTTCTTGTGATACACACAGCTATCAAATGCACTCCTTGAGAATTCATGTGTAGTCATGAATGCATCAAACCTTTTGTACCACTGTCTAGGGGATTGCTTCAAACCATACAAAGACTTCTTTAGTTGGCATACGTGATCTTCTTTTCCCTCAGCTAGGAAACCTTCAGGCTGATCCATATAGATTGTCTCTTCTAGATCACCGTGTAAGAAAGCAGTTTTGACATCAAGCTGTTGAAGCTCCAAGTCAAATTGTGCAACCAATGCTAGTAGCACGCGAATTGAGCTATGTTTCACGACTGGAGAGAAAATTTCATTGTAGTCAATTCCCTCCTTCTGACTGAAACCTTTTGCAACCAATCTCGCCTTAAACCTAGCATCTTCCACTTCAGGAATTCCCTCTTTCTTTCTGTAGATCCACTTGCATCCAACTGTCCTCTTCCCCTTTTGTCTTTTCACTAAGACCCATGTCTGATTCTTGTGAAGAGACTCCATCTCTTCCGTCATGGCTAACCGCCATTGTGCAGCATCCTTGCAAGAAGTTGCTTCAATATACGAGGAGGGCTCCAGATCCTTAATCTCTTCTTGTGCAGCTACGAACGCATATGCAATCAAGTTTGCTTGATTTATAAGGCGTTCCGGTTCTCGTGTCTGCCTCTTCTCCCTCCCCTTCGCAATTGTGTATGGTTCATTGACAGCAAGTTCTTCAAGGTCTACATCTTCTGACTCATCTTTAACCTGAGTCTCTTGATCCTTTTCCTTGGCAAGCTCCACCGGAGGCTCCACCTGCTCGTTGTTCTTGTTTCCTGAAAACTCCACGGAAACTTTACGGGGATCAAGTATAGAGGATTCATCGAAGGTGACATCTCTACTAACTATAAATTTGAGTAAAGACAAACACCAAAGTTTGTACCCTTTTACTCCATCCACATACCCTACGAATATGGCCTTCTTAGCCCTTGGTTCAAGCTTTCCTTCATTAACGTGATAATAAGCTGGACACCCAAATACTCGTAAGTATGAATAGTTAGAGGGTTCACCTGACCATACCTCATTCGGAGTCTTAAAGTCAATTGCCGATGCTGGAGATCGATTGACAATATGAGCAGCAGTGTGAACTGCTTCAGCCCAAAATACTTTGGACATTTTGGCTTGTATGAGCATACAACGAGCCTTTTCAAGAAGAGTTCTGTTCATTCTCTCGGCAACTCCATTCTGCTGTGGGGTATGCCTGACCGTCCTATGTCTTGAGATCCCATGAACCTTGCATAATTCGTTAAACTCTTCATTGCAAAACTCCAAGCCATTGTCTGTGCGAAGATACTTGATTTTCCGCTCCATTTGATTTTCAACCAAAATCTTCCACTCTTTAAATGCTTCAAAAGCATCACTTTTTGCCTTCAAAAAATGCACCCAAACCTTTCGTGAGAAATCATCAATAAAAGTGAGAAGATACCTCTTTCCGCCCTTCGATGGAAGTTTAGAGAGACCCCATAAATCTGAATGGATGTAGTCTAGCACTCCTCTTGTCTTGTGTTTGCCAGTGCTGAAGCTGACCTTCTTCTGCTTCCCTAGAACGCAGTGCTCACAGAAGTCAAGTGTGCTGATCTTCTCACCTTCCAAAAGGTTACGATTGCTCAACATCTCTAGTCCACGTGCGCTTATATGACCCAGTCTCATGTGCCATACTCTTTCCTTGTCATCATTAGATAACTGCACTGTAGATGCATTTGCAGAGCCAACAATGGTGCTTCCGGCCAATGTGTAAAGGCCGTTCTCCAGCTTGCCTTTCAGCATGACTAAAGAACCTTTAGTCACCTTCATAGTTCCTGCTTCGCTCATGTACCTGTAGCCTTGTTCATCCAGAGTACCCAAGGAGATCAAATTCTTCTTCAGATCAGGAACATGACGGACTTGTGTAATAGTCCTCACGACTCCATCATGGCAGCGAACTCGCACTGAGCCAATGCCAACTATTGCACAAGTTGCATTATTGCCCATTACTACGGTTCCTCCACTTTTCTCATAGCTGCTAAACCAGTCTTTTCGGAACGTCATATGCAGAGTACAAGCAGAGTCTAACACCCATTTGTTTCCATAATTACTATTATTACACGATGTTGTTAGTACATAATCGTTATCAAAATCATGTACCTGTTCAACTGTAGATGCACTCGCTTTTTCCTTGGACTTTGACATTGGGCAATCTCGTTCAAAGTGCCCCTTCTTGCCACAACCCCAACACTCTGTATTCTTCTTGTTCACACGAGACTTTGATCTGTACTTTGATTTGCTCTTTCCCTGTTGGCTAGTCCGGCCTCTCACAAAGAGCCCACTTGCCTGGTCATCTCTGTCTCCTTCGATGTGCCTCCGCACATCACTAGAGTTAAGTGCCTGCCGCACTTGCTCAAGCTTGATAGGCTCCTTGCTATACATCATTGAATTCTCAATATCACGATATCCTGAAGTCAATGAAAATAGCAAAGCACATGCAAGCGTCTCCTCCTCCCTTTTAATTCCTGCAATTTGTAAGTCCATGACAAGTTTATTGAACGCATCTAAATGATCTTGTAACGAAGTACCTGACCCCATCTTAAATGTGTGAAGACGCCGTTGTAACAACATCCTTGTTGTCACTGATCGGTCTTGGTATAGCCCTTCTAGCTTTTCCCATAACTGTTTGGCCGTCTCTTCGGTACCTGTACTCACTTCACAAAGCACGTTAGGTGCAAGGGATAGTTGGATTGCACTCAATGCATCCCCTTCAATCTTCTCCATGTCGGGAGCTGATGTATCCTTAGGATACTTTCCGTCAATAGCATGGATTGAACCTTCCCTCCGCAGTAACGCCATCATCTGGATCTTCCAGATGTTGAAGTTGTTGCGTCCACTGAATCTATCAATTTCAAACTTCATGGAACTCATCTTTGCTTGTTCTTTCTCCTTGGATCGTTAAAGAATCATGTCGCTCTGATACCAATTGTTAGCGGATACGTTAAAAAAAGAACACGAGATTTAACGTGGTTTGGATCAAAATAATCTTACATCCACCAGAGAACAATTGCCTTTCTATTATTTACAAAGGAATGGAAGATTTTTCAATTACACTTAAGAGAATTTCTCTCTTAACTCTCTACTCTCTACAATATATTGTATTGTTATTGGGATGGTTTCTACAAATGAAAGAGTGCATCTATTTATAGAGGTAAGGACCTCCTCTTGATGTCATTGGTGACATCAAACTACCTCCTCTTGATGCCATGGGTGACATCAAAGGAGGAAGCTTCCTCCTAGCATTCATGACAACTCTTTCCACCAACTCTTCTAATTGGCATGCCATTGTTGACTAAACATAAACCAACATTTTCAGCATGTCATTGTTGACTAAACATAAACCAACATTTTCACTTAGCCTCTGTGACTGAGTTCTCTCTAATACAAAAGTTTCCTTTAGCAATTCTCCTATGTTCTAATATTCCTTCACGATCTTAAGTGTAGTAAGGCCGACTTGGCATAACAAGAACATGAGTAAGTTGTGCAAGACCGTAAGCGAGTTGTCAAGTGTCGCACGTGTACTTAGTTAAAGACTAAGGATGTGACATAATACCCTAAAATTTCCCTAAACTATTATATTTTTGTTAGTTTCCTACTTAAACTATTCGTTTCTCCAAAACCACCATAAATTATATTACCCTTCATATTAAAAAGCCTTCATTGCCATCTTAGAGGTGCGTGTAGTACACGCTTCTAATTATTTAAAAAGCATGTCATGTAGCACTATACGTGGCTATTTAACTTAGTCTAAAACCCGCTTAAACTATTAATTTTTTTCAATTACCTACTTACACTATCTGGTGTCTCCAAAACCCCACTGAACTATATTCCCCTATATATTACAATCTCATGTTGGACTTTTAAAGGTGCGTCAGTCTAACTATATTAACATATGGTTTGTAAAAAAAATTTTATATATAGTTTAGTCATGATGTATTACTTCTGGATGGTTGATTAATGTTTGGAGTTTTGGCCAAAATAACATTTAATGTACTATGTCAATTTTAGGTTTAATTGTGATTGTGCTTTAAGCTAAAATCCAATTGAATAAATCCTTATTTATAATCACTTTGTAGCACAGTAAAAATATAAATAAAGGCATATAGTGTTACATTTTTTAAAATTCATCTTATAATACATAAAAAGATTACACAAAATAAAATTTCGTGAATAAAAAAATAATTGGCCAACAATTACATTTTCTAAATCCAAATTACATAAAGAAGGTTCAAGATATTTAACTTTATTCTCTACAAGGTGTTGAGTTTAATAAGAAGATTTAAATTTATATTCTTTCAACAATGTCTAAGACATGAAAAGGACTAAAATAAAAAAGAGAATAAATCATTTCAGAGGAAACAAGAGAGAGAGACATTTTTCCGAGGAAACCCATACGGAGAACTGAAGAAAAATGGTTAAAAAATGAAGAAGAAAGGTAAAAGTAAAATATAATAAGGAAGAATGGTTAAAAAAATAAGGAAGCAAGGTGGATATAACTGAAATACAAAGAATATTTATTAAGAAAACAAATGTGAAAGAGGGTCAGGCTAATTAGCCATTATTTTCTGTCATATGAGTCATTTTGATGGCTTTTTTCAGCTGCCACGCACTTCCAAGTGAGTGTTTACACACGTTATGCCACATCAGCAACGAGGGGATTTTATTATGAAGGACAATATAGTTCAGGGGGGTTTTGGGGACACCGAATAGTTTAAGTAGAAAATTGATAAAAATGTGATAGTTTAAAGGGGTTTTAAGGTATTATCTCAAAATAAAACAATCAAAAGGAGGTTTAGATATGAGCTACTATTGATTTGACTAAAAAGCAGAAGTAAATTTTGTTGCAAAACGACATTTCCTAAGACATGAAACGACATCCCTCGACAAAGGAGGGTAAGCAAAACAAACCTAAAGAGAAACCAGTTGAGAGTGCAAAAATTAGCTCATTTCCAAGATGTACATAGTGCAGTTTAACATCTATTAGACTAGAAAGAAAATACAGTGAGTACAAAGAACATAATGTCCAGCAGTCTTAACATCTTTTGTAAAATCAAATATTAAATCTTGCTTAATGGTAAGATCCTCAAAATTAAGTTTAACAAAAATGTAAATAATGACCGAACTCGCAAAACAAAAGGCATAATACAAAAGGTATGACAGACCTTGACAGCAATTCTACATTTGTATCAAACAACTGATGAAAGAAGCCCCTTTTTTAGCATTCGCGCCTTTATGTCATTTCTTGAGACCGTCTTACACAACGACTGACCTTTTTCTTGAATTCATCTCTATTATCTCTCCATTCCTTCTGCAATCGGCCAGGGAAAAAATATATAGAAGGCATAAGACGGTACTAATGAGGCACAACAATCATGATTTGAGCTACGCATATTATGGAGTGAATACGAGGCACAACACCTATTCATCCTATGGAGTTGAAAACGGAAAATATTTTAAAGTTTGCCTCTGGACAAAACTTGAGTTGAAGTCGAAAGAAAAATTATTTAAAGTTGAATCGAGTCAAGGGTCTACCAGAAACAACCTCTCTACCTTGTCAAGGTAGGGGGTAAGTTCTGTGTACACACTACTCTCCCCACACCCCACTTATGGGTTGTAATCGGAGAGTTGTACTTGGAAAAAAAAGGCTCTGAAAATTGAAGTTGTGCATGCATAGTTGTAGTTTGTTGGAACGAAGTTTGTCAAAGTTGAGTATTTATGATGGAAGTGGGGATTATTTCAAGTTGAAATACACCTGCAAACCCGCCACTTCAACTTGAAATAACCAAATTCTTCCTCAAAACATGTGAAACAACATTCAACTTGCTCACAAAAACGATTATATTCCAAAGAAGAGCATATATAATCTTCTTCATGGCACTTCAAATTCAAGGCTTAGACATCCTGAAGAAACTATAAGATTTTCGCATGAATTTCATTTTGAAACGGCTTTAGCGAACACCAAACCAAATGTCAACACACCTTAGTTGGCGTAGAGTGTTTCCGAGGGATATTTCTAAGAAAAAGTTCATAAACCCTAAGGGATGTATAAGTAGAGAGCACATTTACTGGGGATAACAAAAAAAGAATCCATAAATCAGATTACTTACAGCGGCTTCCACATTAGCAGGAGACTCATCATTAGGACTTGAAAGCATTGATATGATGCTCAAAATTATGCTCTCAACCTGTATATTACAGCCGTCAATTTTGATTGTACAAAATTTGAGCGTTTAAGCGAAAATAACATACAAAGAATTGCTGTTCACTAAACAATCAGAAACAACAACCTCAGAAGAAAGCCCATGCAGGAATGTTGCGTTATAAGAATGAGAAGCAAAGAAGGTAAGATTGACAAAATCTCAGAGAATTTGACACATGACAACACAATCATTTAACAAAAAGTGGGATTAATCCCTACCTACATATATATAATATATGCTCACCATATTTCACCTACAACTTCGTAACATCCTATGTCATTATAACAATAAAGCAGATATAGATGATTAAAATCTAGCGAAAAGAATTAGTCATCATATTAACAATAACACAACAGCTCAGAGGCAGTAAATTAAGAATCCATGAAGTAGAAGGAATCGAGGACAAGTTGGGAGTGGCCTCTGCGGAGGACAAGTTGCGGGAATCGAGGCTGAGATGGTTCAGGCATGTGAAGAATAGAGATTAGGAGGTGTGAGCGGTTGACCATGGCGGATCTGATGAAGGGTAGGGGTTGGCCAAAGAAGTACTGGGAAGAGGTGATTAGGCAGGACATGTTATTGCTTCAGCTTACCGAGGACATGACACTCGATAGTAAGGTGTGGAGGTCGAGAATTAGGATTGAAGGTTTACAGGTAGTCGTGAGTTTCTCCTACTCTTACCAATAGTACTAATACTATTCTTGTATTTTCTTATTCTTGGTTCTTTATTATTACATGTTGTGTCATTCGCTTCCGTTACCCCTATTACCTTATTATTGCTATTGTTTGTTGCTTTAATTTCACTGTTTCTTGAGTCGAGGGTCTATTGGAAACAGCCACTCTACCTTCACAAGGTAGGGTTAAGATGTGCATACACATTACCCTCCTAGACCCCACTTGTGGGATTAAACTAATTTTTTTGTTATTATTGTATGAAGCAGAAGGAAAAGAAGAACTAGAGCCACAGAAAAGCAGCATAGAAGATAAAACAAAAGCAACTGAAGCACCAAAACTAAATGCTAATTGATCCCTCATATTTCGCATACAGTTCTATTTGGTGAATAACATCAAAATCATACACTAATTAGAAACCGCACGAATGCAGTTCTAATGTATACATGCAAATGATCATAGACAAACTAGAACCTGTGCAGCAAATACAATTCTAATGTATACATGCAACAAACGATAAAATCCAAGTTCTCTAGCCAAAGTAAAAACTGACATTGGAGAATAAGAAGTAACTCAGAGATATGCTAGTTGAACAAAATCAAACAGCATGATTCATGAACTGTTCGGATATGTCACCTACATCAAAACCTGATGAAAACAAACTTTTTCTCTGGCGGAATCACTAATACTTTTTACCATTAAGCCATTCAGAAAAAAGATGAAAGAGAGCCAGGCCAGTATGGCTGTGGTCCACCACTTACAGATTGTTATACACACGTAAGCAAATTAAAGGTATCATTACTACATTGTATCTAGTGATGAACAGAGGTTTCATTAATGATAATCAAGGGTAAGACATTATTCTCGTGGATTCCAGATTTAAATATGGAGGTGAGAGTTCAGAATTGATTCCGGATCTAAGTGTTGAAGGTGAGAGATCAGACTGTCTTTGGTTGTTGACTTACTTTCACAAGAGAGCAGTGTGGCTGTGCGTGAGTAAATTTTGTAACTTATCATAGTTAGACTCTAGCTCCAAAAAAGACTCTTTGTCATGTGAGGCAAATGTAAAATTAATTCTCCATCTCAAGCTCGTGGTTTAGTGTCTATGATAATCGACCGCTCTAGGAAAAGTAATTTGCACCTGCAATACCTTGCTTTTGCCACTGATTATAGCTGTAATGGATGTGCATCGGCAAATATCAAGTCTGCCTTTCAAAAAATCTTTTTGCAAATCTCATTATCCAGTTAAGAAAATGGCAGTCTGTCTTTTAAAGACTGCCATTTGAACAAGGTCACAACTAGAAAGCTTCACGGATAAATTTATTAACTTATAATTACATTTTGACGAATGGAATGATCTCTGATACAGTAACAAATTAAACTAAAACCAATTTGTTGTGGATTAAATTTCAAAATATTTCAAACTCCTTTTTCTTACTAGTAGGATACAAGTATTAGTTTGGAATTGTTAGCGTAAATCCACGATTATGTTACTGTATGCCTTCTTCATTTTGATAGATTGAGTTGAACTATGAGATAAGCTGATGAGAATCATAATTCAAATTTCCATAACTCAGACTGAAAATGAGCTACAGTATACATATTCAAGAGAATAAGATTAGATCATCTAAACAGGTACGCATGCTCATTCATAAAGCGAAACTCGATCTTACGATTTTGTATTCCACTACATTAATTAACCTTTGATTAAGAACCCCAAACCTTGGTGGGGGTGGGGGGGAGCATAGGTAAAAGAGAAGCGTTGACATGCTCCAACAATATGTGTGGTTCATGATACAAAAACTAAAAAGAGATATTACATACCGTATGGACAGGAGACCAGCGCTCACTAGCAAGCTCATATCCATTTGGATCATCACCAGGTGGGTGAAGAATTGAGATGCAAACCTTTCCATCAGAATAAACTGTGTTTCAAGAAAGAACCAAAATCAATGAGACGATGATGGTACTGAAGATCAAACACTTTACCAGCTCTATGAAATAGATATGTAGATTACACACCATTAGGATGCCACACTTCCGAGGTAAACCGAATAGTTGGAGGACTGTTGGGATAATTTTGAGGAAAGCTCATGATAGCATTAAAGAAACCCCCTTCACTGCAGTTGCAACAATTAATACATGATTAGGTATTTCTTTCGGTCTTTCCAACCCAACCTAGAGTACAAGTAAACATTGAGAAACGACGAAATCTCTTCTCTTAACTAAATTCATAAACTTAAACATCTAAAACTACCTAAAAGGAAATATACATATGGATTACTAAGCTGCTAAGTCAACCAAGAACAAGAACTGAGTTTCAGTTTGGCATTCTAAGGAAAGGATAATTATGAATCACGTCGAATCATAAGACCTACATCAAGCACATATGAAAGAGTAAATAAAGGCGATCGGAAAGTTTTGGACGAGGAAAAAAGTAATGAAAATACTTCAAAACTAGGAGCATGGTAGGTACTTCAGGGATTTTTATGCCATCAATAGAGTGCAATGGATAGAAATAAAGCCAATTCCAAGTAGTTTGCGATTAAGGCATATGTAGATTGATTGATTCTTATTTCACAATTCACACAGAACTTCCAGGAAAAGAGAAACACAACAACGCCTCAATCCCAAGCAAGTTTGTGTCAGCTATATGAATCCTCACTGTTCATGATGCCCATTTAGCTCATCTCAGACCAATAAAGGGCAGCCCGGTGCACTAAGCTCCCGTGACCTCCTGGTCACATGGCAGCAACTTTACCAGTTACGCCAAGGCTCCCCTTTGCTCATCTCAGACCAATATTATACAAAATAAGAAACTAATATAAAAAGTACTAGAAGTTCTCTACCAAGATTCTAAATTTTACTAGATTGAAAAATATATCTAATCCGCAGCTCTATAGTAATTGAAACCCCATAAGCCAGAACATGAAAATGCTATAGCCTACTATACAAATTGCAGGATCAAAATTACAACTTTTTCCAGTAATTGTCAGACCTTAAACCAGGGTATGTCATCAGATTTACAGCATCCACAGAATCTGAAAACAATTCAAGAACCAAAATCTTCTTTAAGCTGACTCAACTTATTCAATCGATCATCTATCAAATCAAAGACAGAAACCCCACTAACAACCAATCGAAATTCAAAAGGAAAGAACTTTAAGATCAAATCAAAACAATAAAAGTTTCAATCTTTAAACTACTACTACTAGTAAAAGACTCACTATAAAGTATCAGGGGGTCCAATAACGGTGACACTCCATTCGAATAAGTTGCTTTCATCAACCAAACCAGCTGAAAATCCATCGACTGGCCTTTTACAGAGATCTGAAAGTAAAAAAAGCAAGGATCTTTTCATTCAAATTAAATGAAATAACAAAAATTAAGAACACCCAATTAAGCAAACAGTTCAAGAATGAATAATGGTACAAAAAAGTAAGGATCTTTACATTCAAATTTGGGGAACTTAATAGTTATTAACACCCAAATAAGCAAACAGTGAATGACTATAAGTATAAGAAAACAAGGATCTTTATATTCAAATTTGATGAAATAATAAAAATTAATAACACTCAATTAAGCAAACAGTCCAAGAAAGAATATGGTTACAAAAAAAGCAAGGATCTTTACATTCAAATTTGAGAAACTAATAAAAATTAATGACACCCAAATGAGCTAACAGTCCAAGAATGAGTTGGGTAGAAAAAAGATTGTACCTTTGAGTTGTTTCTGAAGGAGGAGACTAGCTTGAGAAGCTGAAGCCATAGACTTCAGTTGATGGGGGTGTGGGGGGGGGA